>BPTQ01000007.1:231857089-231921680 GCA_019973895.1 Chrysanthemum seticuspe | reverse complement strand
TAGAGGGGGTTTCTCAAACATTCTGTTTATTCATTATCTTTCGCCCCGATGCTTGAGTGGACCATACTACCTATACGATTGTTTTACTTCACGTGCTTTCACTCTGAGCCTTTGATAGGCGCTGGATCTTACTTACAATACTATACATTACTCAATACTACAATACAATACGTACGTAAAGCATACAATAAATATGGTAAACGCTCAAAACTTTTATTATGAATAGCAGCTTTTTATGAGAAAACTGCAGAACTGGTAAGAATTTAGTGAAATATTCATAAATGCAGTTTTACAGTAGGATGTTACCAAAGCATTACTAAATACCACTTTAATAGTGAAAAGCAGCATTTTATTACAGCAACCTTTAAAGTACTTTCACTGTTTTTACCGAAGCTTTTTGATCAGCATTTTACCACATGCAGCTAGCAATCCTTTGTTTGAGCTGCCAAAACCTTTAAAACATAGTTTTAGATCTTCAAAGTCAAGTACTCAAAAGCTGTATTTCCAGAGCTTGTATTTCTATTATCTCCAATTTATACCACTAAAACAGATTAACAGCACATTTTTACTCAAAGCCGGTTCAAATTCGTAGGCATTTATTAAATAATTTTGAGGCGATATGTTTGCCAACCAGCAAAACTTTTTATACGAGCCACTAGAACTAAAATAATCTTCTGTAAAGCAAGGTTTTTCAAGGTGTAGTAACAATTTTTGTCGGGAGTTGTACCAGCAAAATCAATGGCATTAAAGATCACCGAGCATATTTTTCAAAACGACCAACCGTTTGTATAGCGGAGTTTTAATAAATTATTTACGGATGCTTAAACTTGGCCGAAACTCATTTTTACACGACAATTAGACAAAATCACCATATTTAACCTCTATTATCTTTATGTTCGAGACCTTTATGTCGAAAACTCATGAACTGAAACTTCTAGATTTTGATACAAAATTTCCAAAACCGTCGAGTTTGTTTCCTAACGATCGACGTACACCATTTTACGACTAGTTTTTCGAAGCCATTTTTGTCACTTTCATGAAATTTCCAACGACATTATTTTACGACGAAAAGTGATAATTTCACCATAAATCATTACGAAACCATTGTAGGATGACATTTTGACGTAAATACTTATAAAGTGATTTAAGAATGGTCAAGACGTCAAAAGAGTATTTTTCGACGATAAGTATTATTTTCAAAACTCGCAAATGGTATAAATAACATACGAAATGCATGCATAACATAACATCATAACTCATTACATATCATAACATTCATTCTAGGTCGCGGATAGTTTCCGAGTCTCACTTTCGTGCACTTCATTTTGTTAGCATATCCATCATACCAGGTGAGTTCGTAGCCCCGCTTTCTATTACTTATTTGTCTTACAAACTCTTTGGGGGAGATACATGCTCAACTACTTGCTTTTACTATCACAAATATTCTAAACTTTTACATACTACCGTGAGTTTCATAGCCCCTACTTTTATACATTTTCAATTACTTTTGGGGGAGATACATGCCCAAACTATTTTCATTTACTTTCACAAGTACTCTAAACTTTTACATATTACTGTGAGTTTATACCCCACTTTTACTCGTTTAAATTCTTACAAACTATTTGGGGGAGATACATGCTTAAATACTTGTTTCACTCTTGCGAATACTCAAACCATTTATACAATTGCGTTACAATATACCTCTTATACACTTTGGACATTATGTGTGGTTTATTGCGATATGTGCCTTAATGTGCTAAACTAGTTTTCAATTGTGCATCAACATACAAACTTTAGCAACTGGTTAACTCCTGCGGGAGCCGGCGGAGAGGTATTGATAGTACTATCGGGCTGACGCCCCCACCCTTGGGTCCTTGATGACGCGACCTTGGGTGAATATAATCCGTTATTCAATGAAACATTACAAACAAGTTAAACTAGTCAGGAGGTTCAGTTGGCTGTGATTCTTTGCATTAAGTACATGTATATATCGTATGCACCTATGTCCTACTTACAAAAACAAGATTGACAATTCTATATTTTGGCAATGGGTTGTAAACACACAGGTTGCAAGTTTTGTATGGGCGGAACTTGGAACTGAGTGGATTTACAATGCCTTTGCTGCATAAACAATTTTTGAAAGGCTTTACATTTCAACACAAACTCTATGAACTCACTCAACCTTTGTGTTGACACTTTTTAGCATGTTTTATCTCAGGTATCTAAAGCATTCACTTCATGGCACGCATATGGACATATCATAGAGTCGTGGTGACGACGCGTCTCACTTGGGATTTATAAACATTAAAACATCGTTTGGCTTGTAACAAACTTATTTCCGCACAAGTTGATTTTCATTTGGGACCAATACTTTGTAAACTCTGATTGTTTTAATAAATTAAACGATGTGTTTTCCAAACGACACTTTAGGTCGTTCGATATAACTGTAACTTTGATGCTATGACAGTCCTCCCCAAGGTATTCAATTCCGCTGCAAAACAGGTAATTTGGGGGTGTGACAGATTGGTATCAGAGCATCGGTTATAGAGAACTAGGTTGCATCATTGACCCTAGACTATAACCACATCATCATAGCATCTCATCATATCATTACAAGTGCATATTCTTTATACATGCGAACTTATGACTCAACACCAAACATCATATGAGTCGATTAGTCCAAGCATTGCATAGTTACTTCTAAATTATACATAGCCTGATCACCTATGTCAAATTCAGGAAGAATCATGCAATGAAGGGAGTAGGAGTTTCATATGAGTAAGCAATTCCGTAATCGAGCCAAATTTTCAAAAGATTTTCTTCAAACCACTTGTTTCCAATTTGATCCGCGTGACAGTTCTTGTTTGATGAGTTGCAAAGATCAAGCTAGAAACAAGTTGTTACCTAAACCGATTTAGCCTAATCGTATGACAGTTCTTGTTTGATGAGTTGTGGGATTAAGTAAAAATCGGTTACCAAAAAGTTTTTTTAAAAATTTTGCTCGAGAATTGGAAAGCCTGCCTCATCGAACCTAATCATAAGGGAGCATGTCTTTAGAATGGGATATAGTCACGACATATGCATGAGCATTGACATAATCATTTAGACCATACATGAGCATAAACTTTTAGAACCCTTGTCGCGTTTTGGGCCATAGTATCATTAATCGAATCGCGAGGACGCGATTCCTCTAACATGGGAAGAATGTCACAATTCTCAAATTTCGGTCATTTCTCAAACTCTATATTCACCATTTCATATCGATTCATTCATGATTTTTCATTTCACATTAAACGCGTAAATTTCATATTAAATAAACAGTATCGCGTGAGTTATTATTTTGAAAATTTAATCCGATACTTCCAAAAATGATCCCGATATATTTTTATACTTACATTAGTTTATAAAAACTATATTTTGAGTTTACCTAGTGTTTTAAATTTATTTTGTATATAAATCGTTAAATTTATATTATTACGACGTTTTTCTTAAAAACTGCGCGATAATTATTTTATCACTCAAATTTTACAAGGAATGTATTTTTAAAATTCTTATGATATCAATATACTTTACTTTGATCCCCTAAAACTTATTTTAATCCATATGACTTTAACTTCACATCTATGTACAAGTTACATTTATCTACACATTTACTTACACATTCATATTTAACAAATTTTACACAAATATATACAAGTAATAAAATAAAATAAAAAATTATATTTGGGAACCAATCCCCTAAAATCCGGCCTATGGGGGGGGTAGTCAAAATTTGGTAGATTTTTCCTACATAACTAGATTTACACTCAATATTAGTTACTTCATTCATTTCACTTTCAATTATTCAAGATTTTACTCTTCCTTTTTCCTTCTCTCTATAACCGGCCTATCTCAAGAGGAAGAAGAAATCATCAAAACTTTTCAAGGTCATGTGTTTAACAATCTAGTATACACTCTTGTTTAGGTTTTGAAATAAAAACCTAGGGTGTTTAGGTTAAATCCTTGGTTCTAATCACCTCATCATATTAACTTGTAAGCATATCACTTCATTTTACATCTTTTCTTTTCATTTCATAAGTATTTGATCATTTTCATAGCAAGCATGCAAGACTTGTGTTGTCTATACCATTTTTACTTTGATTTTTAGAGTTTTATACATATAAAGTCATCCTATAATTATTCCCTTGGTATACTTTGGTCTTGATGATGTTTAGGAACCCATGACACCCTAAGAAGGTGTATGGTAGGATTAGATTAGCTTTGGAGTTGATTTGAAGGGATTGGAATAGGTTTAGTACGAGAAAAACTATTTTCGACAAGTTATATAAGTGGTCTGATCTTATTTTGTTTTTCTGGAAAATCCGACAGTAGACATGAGTTTTTGGCCTAGATATTTAGAAAATATACTTTAAAACGAATCCGTGGCCGCTTGAACGGATAAAAACGGAGTTATAACGAAGAAGTTATGAATTTTTAAAGTTTGACGACGAAATATATGTTTTTTAGAAAATTCAGCAACCTATTATTGTTTTATTCGAGTCAAAAACGAGTCCTAAGCTTTACAAATTATTTCGACTTGTCAAAAATATATTAGTATACTTTGATACGAAGCTAAGGACGTATTATACGTAGAAAACGGATTTGAAACGACAAAGATATACACGTTTTCATAAAATTGCTGTAACTATTATTTTCTGAAAAACTATATTATTTTTACGAGACAAGTATTACGGTAACTAAAACGACCATGTTGAGGGCTGTTTTTAACAATGATGTGGAACTTTTTGGAACGAAATGTCTTCTAATAAAATCAAGATCACCGAGCATATTTTTCAAAACGACCAACCGTTTGTATAGCGGAGTTTTAATAAATTATTTACGGATGCTTAAACTTGGCCGAAACTCATTTTTACACGACAATTAGACAAAATCACCATATTTAACCTCTATTATCTTTATGTTCGAGACCTTTATGTCGAAAACTCATGAACTGAAACTTCTAGATTTTGATACAAACTTTCCAAAACCGTCGAGTTTGTTTCCTAACGATCGACGTACACCATTTTACGACTAGTTTTTCGAAGCCATTTTTGTCACTTTCATGAAATTTCCAACGACATTATTTTACGACGAAAAGTGATAATTTCACCATAAATCATTACGAAACCATTGTAGGATGACATTTTGACGTAAATACTTATAAAGTGATTTAAGAATGGTCAAGACGTCAAAAGAGTATTTTTCGACGATAAGTATTATTTTCAAAACTCGCAAATGGTATAAATAACATACGAAATGCATGCATAACATAACAGCATAACTCATTACATATCATAACATTCATTCTAGGTCGCGGATAGTTTCCGAGTCTCACTTTCGTGCACTTCATTTTGTTAGCATATCCATCATACCAGGTGAGTTCGTAGCCCCACTTTCTATTACTTATTTGTCTTACAAACTCTTTGGGGGAGATACATGCTCAACTACTTGCTTTTACTATCACAAATATTCTAAACTTTTACATACTACCGTGAGTTTCATAGCCCCTACTTTTATACATTTTCAATTACTTTTGGGGGAGATACATGCTCAAACTATTTTCATTTACTTTCACAAGTACTCTAAACTTTTACATATTACTGTGAGTTTATACCCCACTTTTACTCGTTTAAATTCTTACAAACTATTTGGGGGAGATACATGCTTAAATACTTGTTTCACTCTTGCGAATACTCAAACCATTTATACAAATGCGTTACAATATACCTCTTATACACTTTGGACATTATGTGTGGTTTATTGCGATATGTGCCTTAATGTGCTAAACTAGTTTTCAATTGTGCATCAACATACAAACTTTAGCAACTGGTTAACTCCTGCGGGAGCCGGCGGAGAGGTATTGATAGTACTATCGGGCTGACGCCCCCACCCTTGGGTCCTTGATGACGCGACCTTGGGTGAATATAATCCGTTATTCAATGAAACATTACAAACAAGTTAAACTAGTCAGGAGGTTCAGTTGGCTGTGATTCTTTGCATTAAGTACATGTGTATATCGTATGCACCTATGTCCTACTTACAAAAACAAGATTGACAATTCTATATTTTGGCAATGGGTTGTAAACACACAGGTTGCAAGTTTTGTATGGGCGGAACTTGGAACTGAGTGGATTTACAATGCCTTTGCTGCATAAACAATTTTTGAAAGGCTTTACATTTCAACACAAACTCTATGAACTCACTCAACCTTTGTGTTGACACTTTTTAGCATGTTTTATCTCAGGTATCTAAAGCATTCACTTCATGGCACGCATATGGACATATCATAGAGTCGTGGTGACGACGCGTCTCACTTGGGATTTATAAACATTAAAACATCGTTTGGCTTGTAACAAACTTATTTCCGCACAAGTTGATTTTCATTTGGGACCAATACTTTGTAAACTCTGATTGTTTTAATAAATTAAACGATGTGTTTTCCAAACGACACTTTAGGTCGTTCGATATAACTGTAACTTTGATGCTATGACAGTCCTCCCCAAGGTATTCAATTCCGCTGCAAAATAGGTAATTTGGGGGTGTGACATGAGTAAAGTTAGGAATAACCGTCCTATGATCCGCCAGAGCCGGAGGGATCTACCCAAGGACATCACAAATAGTTAGTACTTAGAAGTCCTTAGGTATGATTATAAAAAGGAGAAAATAAGAATCGGAGAAAGAAGGAGTTGAAGAATTAAAAAGAAATGCAAAGAAAAGGGTAAAAAGAAATAGCCCTCTAGATTATTCAACTTAGGGCAGACACCGGGTTCAATTCATATGCTACTGGTTGTCACTTAGTGACACCGGTATTGAAGATTAAAAGTCGTCATGGACCGAGTGACGTATACACTAAACCTTCTTAGCCACTCAAGTTTCTCTCAACAGAAGCTTGTTTCATTTTCACAGGAAACCCTATGTAAACTATCGGCTTTCTCTTAGAGATTGCTGGTATAGAAGAAATAGACCCTCTCCCTAGTCTCCGCTCAGGAAAACCAAAGTGCACTATTGAGTCTAGAGACACGAAATTCATCAAAAGATCTCTTTGGTACACTTGACATTTTATCGCTTGTCGTTCAACAATAAGAACGCAAGTGATACTTTATCGTGTCCTTCACAGATCTTAGCAATCTGTCGAGAACATTTATGAGAGGTTTACATATGCGATCCTCAGTTATTGAATGGAAACTCCTGCCAGGGTCAACATCAAACAGCCCTGACAGCAGGTCACTTCGGTAACTCCCTGTGGATTACGCTTAGTGTGTCACAAACGGTCTACAGTCGTGAGGTGATGCTTCGCTGTACCTCAGCAACTCATCTGAACTATAGGTGTACTTCGGTACATCGTGTTATCTCACTTGTGGGACTCCAGTTCAAGAACGGCCTTTGTGAGAATTAGAGATGTGTTTTCACACTATGCTATTAACACCCTCGAAATTCAAACTTGTAAGTGTCAAAATCCGCTTATTACTAACCGTGTGTATGTTTTCCTCTTATGGAAGCTCTGGAGTGGACTGATCGTGCAGATTCTTCACATGCTCATACCATCATCATCACTAATGCAAGTTCTCTCAAAAGGCAACACAAAAGTCAGAATGATTCTTCGTCAAATCAAAGAATCTACAAAGTTTAAAGACTAAGAGAACTTCATCAGTACTGTAATCCAAAGTTAAAGAGCGTGTGAGCATGTTGAAGAAATATGTGGAGACACTGGAGCAACGAAGCAGACCTGATGCAGACAACAACAACATACTATCACTTTCACCACAAAGAACAAAAAACTAAAGAACAAAGAAAAAGATGACGTCAAAGCAAAACTCTTTAAAGGAAACAATTTCTCTACACTGGGGAGATTGTTCGAATCAAGACACTCCTTCTCACAAGAAAGAAGAATGTCAGAAGACGTCAAAGCTACTATTACATCAGCACCTACAACGTTCATTACTCTTTCATTCATCACTAACACTTAGGGGGAGATTGTTGGAATCAATCCTAAACTATATTTCAAGTGTTAAGTGATTCATATGTAATAGTTAGCTTAATACGGCCTTTATGTTTGTTATTAAGCTAAGGCTTATGTAGAAGGCCCATAAGCCTTGGCCCAAGCCCATAAGAAGGGAAGGAGTCTAGATGTGTTGCCCTAGCTCCTTGCCCTATAAATACTCTTGTATAACCCTCACTTGAGGGTTGGTTGTTTAATGCATTTCACTTCCTACGCATAACTATTCTTATTTCATACGCATAAGTGTTGTGTCTTGTTCATCCGATCCTTTCTCTTCTATAATTCTTATATTGATGCTTGTGTTACTAATATGGTGACCTAACACCACTGCCAGTACATTATTACCACTTCTATTAGGATAATTGTTATGTATCCATGTATTGATAAGTATAGGAAAGATCTTGTGTATATTCTATATTGTTAGCATTATACTTATCTTGTAAAGGACTCCTTGTGCTATAAAAGGAGATCATAGGTCATTGTTTAGAGTACGAAATACTCACGTAAGCTTCAAGGTGTAACCCTAGTGATAAAAAAGATCACTTGTATTATTCTTAATAATATTGGAGCTTTGTGTTAAAATGTTCTCACTTAAATTACATTATATAATCCATCTTCTAAGTATTACTAAGTATATTCCGCGTGCTTATTAATATAACTCAAAGTATCACTAACACAAGGTGTGTATTTAGATCCATCAAGTGGTATCAGAGCTAAGGTTTTAATACTTTGATTTAGAAGATCCAAGGAATAAGCTTAACCAACTCACTCAAATCAATGGAGATGGAAAACAATCAGTCCAACTCTGCTCCAAGGCTTCCTAAGCTCAAACTTAATGAGTTTGAGATGTGGAGGATAATGATTGAGCAATACTTTCTCATACAAGACTATGCTCTATGGGAAATCATCTTAATTGGTGATTCCTTCAAGTCTGTGAAGAAGACTGAGAAAATTGGTGACACAGAAGTTGTAACAGTTTTTGTACCTGAGACTAATGATGAAAGAGCAAAGAAGAAGAATGACCTGAAGGCCAGAAGTTTGTTACTAATGACTCTTCCTAAAGACCAGATCATTGCTTTCAGCAAATACACAACTGCAAAAGAACTTTTTGAAGAGATCTGCTCAGTGTTTGGTGGTAATGATGCTACTAAGAAGACACAACAGACATTGTTGAAGCAAAGTTATGAAAACTTCTCTGCTTCAAGCAATGACTCACTTGACAGCATCTTCACCAAACTTCAGAAGATTGTCACACAACTAACTGTGTTTGGCATTGAGGTAGAAAAGGAAGACCTCAATTTGAAGTTTCTAAAAAGTTTGCCTACTGAGTTTCATACTAATGTTACAGTCTGGGAAAATAAACCAGAAATTGAAACTATGAAGCTCAATGATCCTTACAACAACTTCAAACTTATTGAACAAAGATTGAAGAAGGCAGGGAAACTTGGTACAAGCTCTAGCAGCTTGGCATTGTTGTCAACCTCAGTTGACAGTGATGATTCTGAAGATGACAATGATGATTTTGCCACTGCTGGTTCTACAGTTTCCACTGGTAATGCTAGTGTTACCACTGCAGGTTCAAAGAAGAAGGTTGCTGGTATTGGAGATCCTACCTTTTATGCTTTTATCTCCACTCAAGTTAATGGCTATATATTAACTCATGAAGAGATAGAGCAAATTGATGAAGATGACTTGGAGGAGATGGACATAAAATGGCAGATAGCTCTTCTGAGCATGAGGGCTAGGAAATTCTACAAGAAGACTGACAAGCCAATTCACATCAATGGTGGTGAAACTGCAGGGTTCGATAAAGAGAAAGTAGAGTGTTTCAACTATCACAAGTTGGGGCATTTTGCTAGAGAATGCAGAAGACCAAAGTACCAGAACAAAAGGTCTACTTGGTACAAGAAAAAGAAAGAACCAACTGTGGAAGAACCAAAGGCAATGCTGGAAATTGATGGTGTGAGCTATGATTGGAGTTTCATGGCTGATGAACAAGAGGAACAACCTTCAAATGCTGCTCTTGTGTCTACAGAACATGCTCTCATGGCTTTCTCTGACTTTGAGGTACAAAATTTTGAAAGTTGTTCTAAAACATGTAGGGCTTCTAGAGAATGTGAAAGTCTTAATGAATCTTTTAAAAACCAAAGAACAGAGTTGTTTGCTGCTAATTATGTTGTGACAAATCTTAGAAGAGGCATATCTGTATTAGAGAAACAACTAGAGCATTCTAGGGCAAATGAGTCAAAATATAATGATGATATGATTGTTCTTAGAAGAGAGTTAGATCATAAGACAGCAGTGAATGAGGGACTAAAACAAGAGTTTGAAAAACTTAAAAAGATAAATGAGAATGTCAATTTATCTGTTGACACCTGTTATTATCAGTCTAAGTCAATTGATAAAATTTAGAATGCTCAAATTACTAGTAAAGTTAAGTCTGGTATGGGATACAATACTGCTCCTCCACCACTAGGGGTGTTCCATCACCTCCTGGCATAGATTTAGCTCATACAGGCCTAGAAGATTTTCAGGAACCTATTCGTGAATATGGTCCTCTCAAATTTGTGACAAGTGAGGAAGAGGTTAAGCATTAACCTGATGTTTTTGAAAGTGCAAGTGACTCATCTGTTGTTGATGAGAATGTTAAAAAGAATGTAGAGGCTTCTATCCCACAAGTTGTAAATACTATTACAGAGGAACCTAGGAAACCTGTTAACAAACCTAGATCAACTGTAAGGTATGCTGAGATGTATAGAAACAAGTCATCAACTCCTAGGGGTAACCAGAGGAGTTGGAATCATGTCAAATCTCAACAACTAGGTAGTGATTTTGTGATGTACAATAAAGCATGTTATATCTGTGGTAGCTTTAATCATTTACATGCTAATTGTGACTATCATGTTGGGAGAAGGGAAGTCCATGGAAATAAAAGGGTGGAGTCTAAAAAGTTTCAAAACAAAATACACCCTAATTCATATAGCAAAATGATCCCAAGAGCAGTTCAACTAAGAAGTGGTCTTAAAACTTTTGCCACTGCTAAATCTGTCAACACTGCTCACCCTAAATCACCTGTTACAAGTGCAAAACTCAAAACAACTTTTTCAAAATCTGCACAAACAGGGAAAAGGTCTTTTTCTGATAAAAGGGTTCAATATAACCAACAGTGGGTACCTAAAACTAAATCAGCAGTTACCACTGCTCAGTCAAAAGTTCCCACTGCAAAGGTTGTAAACAAGAACAGGGGTAGCATGGGAAATGTTGTGAAGGCCTCAGCACGTTGGGAATGGAAACCTAAAGGAATTACCTCTACAACCAATCCCAATGGTGTATCAATGACCTTTGATAGATTTAACTATATTGATACACGAGGCAGATCCAAGTCAATCATGGATTGGGTCCCCAAAGGAAACTAACTCCTTTCTTATATGTGCAGGAACATCCAAGGACAAAGAAATCAGATCAAGGCTACACATATAGTGGATGTTCAAGGCACAAGACTGGCAACAAGTCCTATCTCTTAAATTTTGAACACTATGATGGATAGTATGTCAGCTTTGGAGGTGGAGTTAATGGAAAAGTTGCTGGTAAAGGTGTCATCAAAACTGGTAACTTGGACTTTGAACCTTTGTACTATGTAAAAGAGCTTAAGTATAATCTTTTTAGTGTGTAACAAATGCGTGACAAGAAAAACAATGTTCTTTTTACTAAAGAATGTGTTTTGTTCTCTCTAAGGATTTTAAGATGCATGATGAAAGTCAGATTCTTCTTAAGATTCCTAGAAAAGGCAATTTATATAGCTTTGATATGAACAACATTGTTGCTAAAGATGATTATGCTTGCTTGCTTGCAAAGGCCACAGTGGATGAATCCATGCTATGGCATAGAAGACTTGGTCATGTTATCTTAAAAACCATTAATAAGATTGTCAAAGATGGTTTGGTAAGAGGCTTACCTCAGAAAAGATTTGAAAATGATCAAACCTGTGTGGCTTATCTTAAAGGCAAACAACACAGAGCTTCTTGCAGGTCAAAGTTGGTTAACTCTATTGCTCACCCACTTCAAATGTTACATATGGACTTGTTTGGTCCTACATCTGTGAGCAACTTAAATCTTAAGAAGTATTGTCTTGTTGTGACTGACTATTTTAGCAGATTTACATGGGTTTTCTTTCTAAGGACTAAGGATGAAACAACTGGCATCCTTAAGATCTTCATCACAGAAGTTGAAAACCAATATGATATGAAGTTAAACTCATTAGGTGTGACAATGGGACATAATTTAAGAATAGAGTTATGGATGATTTTTGCAGAGATAAAGGTATTAAAAAAGAATTTAGTGTTGCTAGAACTCCTCAACAAAATGGTGTTGCTGAGAGGAGAAACAGGACACTTATAGAGGCTGCTAGAACCATGTTGGCTAATTCAAAATTGCAAATCACTTTTTGGGCAGAAGCAGTTAACACTGCATGTTATGTGCAAAACAGGGTTTTAGTAGTGAAAGCAAATAACAAGACACCTTATGAGTTATTTAGAGGTAGACCTCCTATCCTTAACTTCATGAGACCATTTGGATGTCATGTATCTATTCTCAATACCATAGATTATCTGGGAAAATTTGAAGAAAATTCTGATGAAGGGTATTTTGTTGGGTATTCCATGGTTAGTAAGGCTTTCAGAGTATTCAATTTAAGAACCCAAAAGATTGAAGATAATATGCATGTTGAGTTCCTATAAAACAAGGTGAATGTCAAAGGAGCTGGTCCAGAAAGGATGTTTGATCTTGATACTCTAACTCATACTATGAACTATGTACCTATCTCTACAGGTACATCTTCTTATGATTTTGCAGGTTCAGAAGAGTTTCTTGATGATGATGAACCAAGCAAGGATCAAGCTGATGATCAAGATGAATTCAGTTTGCCACTTTGGGACTATGCAGATAATGATGATATTCCAAAGACTGGAGATGCTCAACCTTTTAATGATTCTGGGAAGGAAGGAGATAGCAACGTGAACACTGAAAATCCTAAAAGCAGTGGAAATTCAGATTCCACTGCTAGGCCAGATGTTTTCACTGCAACAACAGAAGTGGAAATTACAACTCCAGTTACAGCGGAAGCTCAAGCCAATGATGTTGAATTCTCAAATATGCCAAGTGAGATTGCAGTTCCTCAAACTCCCCATACTTCAATTCATAAATCACATCCTCTTGAAAATGTGATTGGGGATGTCCATTCACCTATAAAGATTCGAAGACAAGCAAAATTGCCTGATATTCATGGATTTATTAGTGAAATCTATGAATCTAAGAATCATGAAGGCGAGAATGGATGTCTTTTCATGTGTTTTCTGTCACAAATGGAGCCAAAGAATGTATACAAGGCACTTGAAGATAAAATTTGGGTGGAAGCAATGCAAGAAGAATTGCTCCAGTTCAAGCTTCAAAAGGTTTGGGTGCTTTGCGATTTACCTCATGGCAAGAAGGTAATAGGTACGAAATGAGTGTTCAGAAACAAGAAGGATGAAAGAGGAATTGTTATAAAAAACAGGGCCAGGCTTGTAGCTCAAGGATACACTCAGGAGGAGGGTATTGACTATAAAGAAGTTTTTGCCCCAGTTGCAAGAATTGAAGCAATCAAGCTGTTCTTAGCCTATGCATCCTTTATGGGCTTTAAAGTCTATCAAATGGATGTAAAAAGTGTTTTTCTATATGGGCAGATTGATGAGGAGGTATATGTTTCACAACCTCCAGGCTTTGAAGACCCTGAATATCCAAACAAAGTGTACAGGGTAGTTAAAGCTTTGTATGGCTTTTATCAGGCACCAAGAAAATGGTATGAGACCTTAACTACTTATCTTCTTGATAATGGGTTTCATAGAGGCAGAGTGGATCAGACTTTGTTCATCAAGAAAGACAAGAATGATATCTTGTTAGTTCAAGTATATGCTGATGATATCATTTTTGGATCTACAAAGACAGAGATGTGCAAAGAATTTGAGAAGCTAATGAAGGAAGAATTCAAGATGAGTTCTATGGGTGAACTCACATTCTTTTTGGGACTTCAAGTACAACAAAGGCCAGATGGTAATTTCATCAATCAAGATAAATATGTGGCTGAGATACTACGGAAGTTCAAGTTCTCTTATGCAAAGTCATTCAGCCCTCCTGCAGACAAGACTACACATCAACTTTTGAAGGAAAATAGTGGTGAAGCAGTTTATGTGCACATGTACAGGTCTATGATTGGTTCTTTGATGTATCTTACATCATCTAGACCAGATACTATGTTTGCAGTGTGTGCTTGTGCAAGGTTTCAGGTCACTCCCAGGTTCTCACACTTGACTGCTGTGAAGAAGATTTTCAGATATCTTAAAGCATTTCCTAATCTTGGATTATGGTACCCTAGAGAATCACCTCTAGAATTGGTTACTTACTCAGATAGTGACTATGCTAGAGCTGGCTTGGACAGAAAATCTACAACAGGTGGATGCCAATTTCTTGGATATAGATTGGTGTCATGGCAGTGCAAGAAACAAACAATGGTGGAAAATTCATCAACTGAGGCAGAGTATGTGGCTGCTGCAAGTTGCTGTGCTCAAGTTCTATGGCTTCAAAATCAACTTTTGGACTATAGGTACAATTTTATGAATACCATCATTTATATTGACAATACCAGTACCATTTGCATAATTAAGAATCTAGTTCAACACACAAAGACTAAACATATTGAAATTAGACACCATTTTATAAGAGATTTTTATGAGAAAGGGCTAATCCAAGTTATCAAAATTCATATTGATGATAACTATGCTGATTTATTAACAAAAGGACTTGATGTAGGTAGATTTTAGTACTTGGTAACAGGTATTGGAATGCTTAATCCATAAATTTGTGTGTCTACTGCTCTTTGGTGTTGAGGGGAGGCTTATGGGTACTAAAATTGTTGTATAAGTTTGTGTATGCTTAGTGCTTGTATATGTTGCTTGTTTAATAACTTTTATGCAGCAAAGATGGGAGTTGATCATAAAAGGTGTGTATCTCGGACACAAAACAAATGGTTATTGATTCACCATGTCTAATCCACATAGAATCAACTAGTCCAAAGCAAACGGCTACTGGTAAAGACTAAACAAATCCGTTTATGGTTGATAGTTTACCAAAAACTATATGGTTATCAACTCACCATATTCTTTATGATTAAGATTTGGCTAGTCCATAGCAAACGGCTCATGGTAAAGACATATAAAATCTGTTGATAGCTGGTAGTTTGCTAAAAACTATAATGAGAGCAGTTCAAATTTTCATATGTTTTTCTTACCACTGCTCTTTGAAAATTTTTGTGAAAAATTACCACTGCTAGTTCACAGTTTCCACTGACAGTGTTATTTTTACCACTATTGATCTAGCCATTACAACTGTTGTGTCAGTAACAATTTTTTACTAGCCATTGAAGAGAAATTGCTTTCCATATATATAGGGTAAATTTTTTAGAAGATCACCTACTTTCCTTATTGCTATTTATCCTCTAAAGATAAATATTTTCCTTAGATAATCTTTCTTGCGCAAAACTCTTAAACCCTACCACTATATATCTTTCTCTATCAATTGGCAAGTTATTTATTCACTTCTCCATGATCGAGACCTCTATGATAAAAATTTAAAAGCTAAGACTTCGAGATAATGTTACAAGCTTTCCAAAATCGTTGAGTTTGTTTCCTAACACTCGATATTCACTATTTTACGACTAGCTTTTCGAGGCCATTTAGTCACTTTCATGAATTGTCAAATTATATTGTTTTGCGACGAAAAACTATAATTTCATAATAAATCACTAAATGACTATCGTAGGATATCATTCAACGTAAATACTTATAAAGTAATTTATAACTTGCTAATACGTTATAAACTTATTTTTCGACGATAAACTTTATTTTCAAAAATGCACAAGTGGTATGGATATCATATGAGTTGCATGCATAACATTATTTCATAACTTATATTAGAATCATATCATTCATACTAGGTCGCGGTTAGAGATTGCGCCTCATTTCAGTGTATCCACTTTTGCCATCATATCATTATATCAAGTGAGTTTTCATAGCCCCGTTTTATTCAAGTTTATACATTATTTCAAACCTACGGGGGAGAATACATTGCACATCATTTTTATTACGATACCAAGTATATCAAATTCATTTACATTGCTTAAGTTACCTCATTGCCAATTGAATGTCCCCATTTCATAATCATGAACCGTTAATTCCGGAAGAAGCGAGGGTGGGTGAATAGATCTATTGAGGGTGACTCCTCCATCCGAGTTGGTGGTCCCAACTGGTCAAACGGAAGCATTTCATTTATTATCATTATTTGAGTTGTTTGGCAAAACACTTTGTTGGGGCGAACATCATGATCAGTCTAGCTTCGGTGTCATGTACTTATAGCAATTGTATCATTTTTATGTGACATATTTGTCATACATAACTTATACTTGTGGTGGTCGTATAAAACATTTACATAAACTCTATGAACTGACTCAACCTTTGTGTTGACACTTTTAGCAATGTATTTTCAGGTATCTAAGGCATTTACATCATGGCACGCATAAGGACCCATCATAGAGTTGCAGTGACGACGCGTCTCACTTGTAAATTATGGCACTTTAAAAAAACATCGTTTGACTTGTAATAAACATATTTCCGCAAACTTTGTCTACCTTTGGGACCTATCTTTGTAACTCTGAATGTTTTTAATATATCAAACGATGTGCTTTTCAAACGACACTTTAGGTCGTTCAATATAACTGTAAATGTGATGCTATGGCAGTCAATCCCCAGGAATTCCATTCCGCTGCAAAACAGGTATTTTGGGGGTGTGACAGATTGGCATCAGAGATTCGGTTATAGAGAAATAGGTTGCATCATTGACCCTAGACTATAACTACATCATCATAGCATCTCATCATTTCATCTTAAGTGCATATTCACTTTACATGCTGATTCATACGCACTTTATTCAGGTTATTTACGTTCATTTCAGATCGATTGTCACATAGATGCCTTCAAATACCCATTCCATTATTCTTTCTTTATACTCCAATGGGGAGAATGCCTTGTCATTCCCAATCACAATTTTAACATCAGTTGACTAATCACCGATAACATCGAATGCCGAGATTAAACCTCTAAGGAGAGTGAAGTTGCTCTCACTCCTTTGTTTCACCACCAACATGTCGAGTTACACGCTATTCACACATTAAGTCACTAAACCATCATACATTTGAAGCACTTACGACATCTCATAACCCATCTCCTAGGAATCCGTCAATCATTTTGAAAAATAACCTTAAACTTATCACCTTCTATCACATCTCCTTAGAGCGTTTATTTTTAACATAAGACTTTGCTACGTCTTACCCTTCCTCTTATTTTGAAGAGTTATGGCGCCGAAGAAAGCTCCACAAGCTATGACACAAGCTGCTATCCAAAAGTATATAGAGGATAGTTGAAGGATCTTAATATTTATTGTGTTGATGATTCGGGTGGTCTTGGATGATCAAAATACATGTTTGCCATAGTTAGAGAGTTAGTAGAGAGAGAGGGTGTTCTTGCTAGAGGTTTACACAAAGGGAATATTAGATTAATGAGAAGAAGCACCACCCCTTCCATGGATGGAAGGGGTATTTATACTTACAGACTCAACGACCTCCTATCGGCCTGTGGATCAGGGATACAGTGGGTAAAGACCCGTCCTTCCTCCACGGTGTTACACTACGCTAAACTAAAACTAACTAATAAACTGATAAATAACGTGAACAACGACAAATCTACGAGCTAACATATGCTAGACCATTATTGGGGTGACCGACTCTTTAACATGGAATTTTCTAATTCCTAACAATCTCCCCCTAAGGGAGGTCACCCCATGAAATACATTTTTGCTTCCTAGCATTCTATCTTTGACTTCGTTCTGGAGCTCGTAGACTTGAATTCTTCAAATTCTGCAATCTTTGTGCTTTTGTAGCGATTCTTCAAAGTCCGCATTGATTTGTACTTTCAGTGGAGGCCTTTAACTGATCCACATCTTTGATGATCTTCGAGCTTTCTTTGAGATCATCAGCCACAGTAAATCTCTCTGGATCATCCATAGTAGTGTTGCCTTCATGTGAAGTTGTGACATTTGGACCGACATGCTCACACTTTTGAATCATGACATCTTTCCATCAGAGTAGCGGAAGCTTTACTGGTTCATGATATTTGCAGCAGCGTAGCAGAAGCATAGTATAGAAATATCAGAGCCAGGTTCTGTAGATATGCACTAGTCATGATTTCTTCAATTAAGTGTGGATGCTGTGAGCATGCGGCTTTGGATTGACTCCTCAATTCTGATCAGCTGCAACCGTCCAAGTGTACCTGCAAACAACAGTTAGCAATAAAACACACGAAAGTGTCTTTGACCACTTTCGTCGAATTGAGGTACACGGCCCACGGTTCCACGTTGATCAGTACAAGTACTGCCTGTGATCAGGTAGGATTCCTTAGAATCTCCTTGACAGGGTTTCGCAGCTGTTCTAGCTGTTCTCAAACCGGAACGTCTCAAAGAAGACAACACGGAGTGAGTGAACCAGCAAATTGAGATTCACTGATTGATGAAAAATGATTTGAAAAACAATCGTGTATTGCTTGAAGAAAGAGTTTTGTAATACGACGAAGGTTTTATGAGAAAGATCAATTTTCAATCAAAATACTTTTTGTATAAGAGAATGAGTACACATTCGACGTGCTAGCGAAAAGAAGAGATTCGCACATCGAACGGTTTTTCTAAAAGTATTTTTCAATCAGAGATACTTTTTGAATTTGAAAATGAATACACATTCGATGTGCTAGAGAAAAGAAGGTTTGCACATCGAACGGTTTTTCCAAAAGTATTCGTCAATTCCATTCCTGGACCAAGGTTGATTCACGAGTGAATCTCCCCATTGTTTCTATCCAGTTGTCACAAGCTTGATCTTACGAGAAGATCTCACATGTCACCCACCAAGAGCTTGTTTGATGTTGGCTCTAGAAGGATTTCCATCTTCATTGTGAATATTTTTACATATCACTCGGATGTTCTGGCAATACCACTAGGATAATGCGTAGGACTCTTAATATATACTTACTTTCCACATTGTGTGAAACAGCAAGTCTTCAATAATTTAGTGTCCTAACGAGATATTGTGGATGATCTCTTGGCTCTAGACTCAATAGTGCACATTTGGTTCATGTGTCGGAGACTAGGGAGAGGGTCTCCTTCTTCAATATCAACAATCTCTAAGAGAAAGTCGATAGATAATGTTGGTTCCCCGTGAGAATGAAACAAGCCCTTTTAAGAGGAACTTGAGTGGTTTGGGAAGTTTAGTTCAGTGCGTCACTGGGTCCATGACGTCTTGTCTTCAATACCAGTGTTACCTTAGTAACAACCAGTAGCATATGTATTGAACCCGGTTTCTGCCCTAAGGTTGAATTGATGGAGGGCTATTTCTTTTCACCCTTTTTCATATTCAGTTCTTTTTCATTCTTCAACCCCTTCAGTGCTTACCGAGACTTCATTACTAGAACCTTGTTGGGTTTATTCCAGTTCTAGCTCTATCTCAGTCGGCACTCTTCCCAAATCTCACTTTTTCTCCTTTTTTCAATATACCTACGGACTCTACACTAACTAGTGGATTGTCCCTGGGTAGATCCCTCCGGTTTTGGCTGGATCGTGGGAACAAATACCTAACCTAACCATCCTTATAACACCATGCATAAAGTAAAATGGTCGGTCTTTTGGTATAGTTCATTCTTCCTTGAAACCAATTGAAAAATCATTTGGAAAAACAATCAAGGTACTTGTGATACGAGATCAAAGCATTTTGTACCTTAATAGTTTTGATCATTTAGAAAACCTCCCCCTCAACATGTGCGTATGATTTAGAAATTGTTTAGCACAAGGAGGCAAGAGGACTTTGAAATATTTTCTTTGATCACAATTTTCATATGAAAAAGCCATTTGATTTTCATGGTAAAATTCTCCCCCTCAATATGTGCATAGGATAAGTGAAATCATTTTATCACATAGAGGAAAGAGTTCTTTTGAAACACATCCACGACCACAAAATCCATTAAGAAAACCATTTGATAACTCAATCAAGGTACTTTATAAATCTCAAAAAAAACTTTTTGTACCTCGATAGTTATGCTCCCCCTCAATATGTGCTTCGAGATTCGAAAGCTTTTAGCACATATGAGAGAGCAGCCTGCACAATTAAATCAAAACGATCACCTTTTATCAAATTTCATTATTAAATCACAAATCCTCCCCCGATCAAAAATATCAAACCCTTTGAGATTTTGGATCCCAAGTGATTTAATTCAGTTTAGAAAACATGGGAGAAAATGTGCCTGATTTAAATACTCATCTGGTTTTTGGATAAATCCTCCTCCTCAACATGTGCATTATGTATATTGAAATCGTTTGGCACATGGAGGCAGGAGTGCCTATAAAGGACTAAAACCGATTCCATTAAAACAGATTTGAGATTTAAATCACGATCTCTCCCTTGATAAAAAATTTCAAACCAATTAGGGTTTTGGATCCCGATTGATTTAAATCATTTAGAAAGTTTTAGGGAAAGACGTGGCAAGATTTAATTTTGAAAAATGACAGATAAGGACCAGATTAAGACATTAAAGATTGTTAGTGTCAGGTATGATAGTTTTTAAGAGATCTTTAAGTAAAATAAAACAATTTCACAATCAAACAAGAACAGAAAAAATTTCATTTTGAAAGACCTTGATTCTAAAGAAAAAATCATACCATGACATAACATTAAATCTTTAGATCACCACTTATATTGTACAATCCGGACTTTTGTGAAGAAATATCGTTTGAAAATATTTTATTTTAAATCACTCTCCCCCTCAATCCATGACAGAAGTCAATAATTGAGTGACTTAGGTTTTGTTAAAAAGAAGGCCGGTGATTTTCAAATTTAGTCCAATTTATTTTCAAAACAATATTTTTCCATTTTCAAAACAATTTAATTCAATTTATTCAAAATTGTTTAAAAATGGTATCCTGCACAAAGATTCGTTAGGTGGTTGAGTCGCGTTTGTTGTTGTTGCTGTAAGGCTTGGAAGAAAAACCGTCTGCAGAAGCAGTGAGACTTCTTCTTACGTTGCATTTAGAATGCCAACTGAGGTCCAATTAAGCTCCGTTTCTTCAATCACTTAGAAGAAAACCATCTGCTGATGCAGTGAGACCTCTTACGTTGCATATATGCCAACTCTCCATAGAAGTCCAGTTAAGCTCCGTTTCTTCATATGTCAACCCAAAATATAGTTACCCTTTCCTTTCGGCATCCAATCATCATCAATAGTGGGATCCGGATCGGGAACATTTTTATACCAATATACCTGCATACTTTAGTGAACATACATACAGATATATGGTGGTCGACATCACCCAAACAGTAATCGACTAATAAAAGTCAATCCAACATATCAATCAATTCATATATGGCATGGGGTTTATGTGTTAATCAAACTCTAATCATCTAAACCTAACAATCATATCCTAAATTCCTATTCCTTCGACACAGGCAATTATCATTTTTAATTAAGCATGTAGGATAATTAAGAAAGCTCGTTAGATGATATAGATTTGAAAACATTCTCCCCCTCAATCAATGACTCATTTTATGAAAAGTTTAAAAGCGCAGAAGTCATTGATTGAGTTATCAGTTTTACAAAAACTCTGAATCTGATTGTTTTAAAAGCAACTCATTTACCACCATTTTAGAAAACACCAAATATTTTTCGGAAGAATTTTAGACGGAAAAACATTTGTGTAGGAACAGCAGTCCTTCGACATACTTTCCTTAAATTGTTTTAGGAAAAGTGCACGAAAATTTTTGAAAATCGATTAAGCGTAGCACTTTCCTTCTTTGAAAAACGGGTTGCTATCGGAAATAATAGCAAGCCATAGTTTTAGCACGGGTTACAGTCTGAAGTAACTGCAAGCCATTATTTGAAGCCCGGGTTACAGTCTGATATAACTGTAAGCCATTTGATTTGTGACATGTTTTGAAAAAGAATATTTACACCTCCTGCTCGAACTTCATCTATGGTCCCGTGCCATTATTGAATGACATTTCTAAGACCGTAGATGTTATCGATACCAGAAGACATGTCTTAGAAAAACAATATTTTTGGTCTTTTTCAAATTTTCTGATTTTTATGGCTTTTTGAAAATTTTATATTTTTCTATTTTGTTTTGTTGGTTTTATATTTTTCTATTTTCTTTTTGATGGTTTTATATTTTTGTATTTTGTTTTCTGATAAATATATACAAAGATAGAGTAGATGATATAGTATAAGAAGATGATGATACGAGTACCGAGATAAGGATATCGAGCAGCACGTCGTAGAAGATAGAATTCGTCATCTCTTAAACTTCCACCACCAAAGCTTCCGAGGCTCCAGAATAGAAGATAGAACATGAGCCTTTGAGAAAGAGAGACTTTGGCAGCTTCCCCCCAAACCGAAAATCCTTTAGCTGAGCAGATTCAAAGCTTTCTTTCAAGCTTCTCTTAGCCAGGTGCACAAAGAAGCACACCATTATCATCGAACTTGCTGCTCCTTTTAAGAAAAATCACCGTGATTCTTCGTTCGAGGTTATATCATCCAATAGAACACCAGCAACGTTTCATCCCACACTTAAATAATCTTCTCAAATTTCTTTTCCACTGAAGTCTGAAGCAATCCATTCCAAAAAGGTGTCAAGAGACCACTTCCCCCAAGTAGTTGAATTGATGCAGCCAATCTCTTAGACTAGAGCTCACGAACCCGAATACACATACCCGAAGACAAAGAAACTTATACCATCGAAGTAGCAGATTAAGTCCAATAGCCAAAGAATAACCCCGATGTATACTTTTCTCTCCCCTGAAGAAAGTGTATGAAGCTCAAGAACCCGAAGTACCCGAATGCCCAAAGAGAGAATAACCGATAACATTGAAGAAGCAGGCCGAATCACTGATTATCTCTGCGGGTGACAATCTCTGCGGATGTCAACACCGGAATAAGTGATTATATCTCTGAATCACAGATTAAGCCCTCAGGTAAAACAACTGAGCATCCCCAATGTACACAATCTCTATCCCCTAATGATTGTGATAAAATCAAAATCATCACACACTTGTGTACCTCTTTCATCTTCAGAAACTAACTCTTCCATCTCTTCCCCCACGTCGTTGGAATAATAACACAAAAGCTTTCATGAGTAAAACCTTGAGTTTCTCTGCGGTCATGACATTTGTTTTACCGGGATATCTTCAATCACGTAGAAGAGTTAAGTTCATCAAGTTTACTCGTCATGAGTCAAACCTTGAGTTTCTCTACGGTAATAACATTTGTCTTCCCGGGATATCTTCAATCACTTAGAAGAATTAAGTTCATCAAGTTTACTCGCTTTGTGTTTATATGTGAGTCTCCTTTCTCCTTGATGGTTTTGACACTTCAGAGTCAGCAATATAGTATAAGCCCAAATACTTGAAATCTTTATGAAAAGAACACTTGAACTCTTGTGAGAATCAACATGCTGAAGACTCTCTCTGACTATTTTTATCAACCCTTATGTAGACAATTTGAAGAGACCACTGAAGAAGAAAACCCGCTATACCATACTTGAAACTGAAGTCAACTTCCCCACATTTGTATCTTAAGCTTGCACCTAATGATGGAAGAACGGTGTAGAGAATTTATGCTTCAAGCAAATCTCTAAGTACTCACTACCCAAACAAAGTATGAGACATTAACACCTCTTGCGATTATCCACACCGTCATATGCGTGTGACACTGAGTAAAACAAAGTAACTCCTAATAGTGATAGTTAACCAGGTCTTCAACCATCCACCTCGACTGCTGGTAACTAGATAAACCAAGTCTTCAACTCAAATTCTTAAGCCCGGGCAAGTTATCAAATAAGAACACGCCTTTGTGAAAGTCAACTTCAAACTCAAATAAGTGATAAATGATTAACTCCGAAGTAATCACCTTGTGTCAAATGTCCAACAATAGTCAATATCAACGTCTCGAGTAGTCACTGCTAAAGAATATGAGCACGTCTAATTGGGAATTGAATCTGACTTATAACTTTCTCCCAATTAGTGCTCTCCCCTAAACCGACAATCTGTTTGATAAATGCCCAAATTAAGAAGAAATCTTTAGATCATTAAATGCAACTCGTCTTTAGTCTTCTAACATGTAGCAGAAAATGTAGAACAGACTGTAGACTCGACCTTCTTCAAGATTGTGCAGTTGGGGAATAGTTAGTTAACATCTTCAACTCACACCAAAAAGCATCCCACCAAAAAGCATCCCAATTAACTTACATCTTGCAAATCCCCTTAACTAAAATCCCTCCCAATCAAACAAGAACAGAAAGATGTTCATCAAGGAAATCAGCAATCAGGCCGCAACGAACACACAAGATGGTAACACCAAACTACCAATCACATCAAACAAGAACAGAGAGATTGTTCGGAATCATCATGTTGATGTATACGTGAAGCATTAACCGGAAGCACTTTGTCGATAAACTCATCAATCCGAGTGAAGATGTCAACCACCGACTCTTAGAAGAAACTCCATGTAGAGATGATCTGATAAGAAGAAGCTCGGTTCTTACATGAGTTTAGAGCCGTATGACCATTAATATTCTCAAATGTCAATCAACAATGCAAAAAATTCACACTTCTTCTCCCCCTCAAGAATTGCATACGGAGATGCCATTCTTGACTAAATAAGTGAAAATCATCCGAATGTTCTATTCACACTTCTCTCCCGCAAAATCAGCACAAGATGTCGCCATCTTCATTATAATCGAGCAAGTGGAATGAGAAAACAATCAGTGGTAGCCCGGTTCACTTGATGACTGAAGCGCATGGAAAAAGTATGAAGCATGTTGATGAGAATGGTCATAATATGAATATTTCTCTTCTTCAGAAGATAAAGCGCACTGACACGTACACCTTTCTTTTCTTTAGAGAACGAGGCATGAACTGAAGTGTTCATACGTCATAAGAAGATTTCTCTTCTTTCAAAGATAAAGCGCACTGAAACGTACACTTTTCTTTTCTTTAGAGAACGAGGCATGTACTGATGTGAACAGACGTCATAGTCTCTCTCTTTTCAACTTTCTTAGCAAAACATGCAATTAACCCCATTATCATTTTGTAGGCTCTTTGTCGTGACAACTGATGGAGAAAACCCAATATGATGAATTTGACCCTGAAGTAAACTAACCCGAACTCGTGACTTAAACTTGTACAAATGTAACAAAGAGCGGTGACGAGACTTCATGCCCATTTGAATCTCTAAGTACTCTATACTCTTCAACCAACCAACCATCAAGTAATAGACGTACATCACCTCTTGAAAATCCACAATTGAATGTGACACTGAGCACTACAACGTAACTCCTTAAAGTGATAGTTATTTTGTAGTGGTATGAGCCCAATTCCCCCAAGTGGTAAAAGAAAAGGTAAAAGACACCCAACAATAACTAGATTTCCAAGTCTTCGTTTTTGATAATAAGCATCGAACAAGGATCATGAAGAATCTTCATCCAACCATCCCCGATACCTTCAGATACTAAGTACACTCGCCCGTGATATTTCACTTCAACCTCAAATAAATAATACTGAATTAACGCCATTGTCACATCTTCTGAACTGCTCAAATCTAGCCTTCTTTGACATTTAAATGAACTTTAATAATGGTTTCATCCCGACGATGGTATAAGCACATCACCCCGTAAAACCAAGTAATAACCAAACTGTCATGACGAAAATCCAAACACACATCCAAGTTATGAAGCACGCCCTTTTATCCCTTCTTTGAAGCAGAAACCGTAGCACCAGCATCAAATAAGATCTTGAAATACACTTTCCTTTTCTCCAGGATGGTTCCATCATCACGGGATTTTACAATTCTATAGTTTAAACCGAGAAATAGTTTCTTTCGCGGGATTTTACAAAACCAGGAATAAACCGTAAGAAAGATCCGGAAATGCACTTTACTATTACCAGGATGTTTCCATTGTCACGGGATTTTACAAGTCTATGATTTAAACCGAGAAATAGTTTCTTTCGCGGGATTTTACAAAATCAAGACAAAACCGTAAACAATATCAGCTTGAATATGTTATGACAACTTTGGTTTCGGTAAATATCTCTTTTAAGGGGAACATGCAGTGGTTCATCAATGGTTCATAATCCAACATCAACATTATCATCAACCATCCAATCAACACTTTGGTAAACACATCATTCACGCATTCTGTCGGCTATTGCTGTGACTACACGGAAAAGTAAACCCGATATGTCAAACTTGATCATGAAGTAAAATTCCCCAAATTTGTTGCTTAAACTTGTACTAATTCTCGTGAAAAAGAAACGGTGTACCCAATGTACAAAACCTCTTGACATATTCTCAACTGCGTGAGACACCGAAGTGATAGCTGCGTTGTGGTTAAACGAGAAAGAATCACAACCGTAATTAAATAGCCAAGTCTTTATCACCCTCAATAAACGCCCAAACAAGTCATCTTCGCGGAAGGGTAGAAAGAAAGAAGACGAAATTAAGTAAACTCGCCCGGAAAACATCTCTTCAAATCCAAATAAGAAATACCGAATACAAACATCCTGTCAACCATCAAGTCAAGCCGTGACAAAATATCCTTCGTGGAAATGTATATACCAAAGTACCAAACCTCAAAATACACCGAATCTCATCATTACCTCAAATCTCATCATCTACAAATTTGCATCCTGTGACCAAGAAATTAACACCCGATCCAATATAGTGACTAAACCTGATCACTTTAAGCTTTTAGAAATCCCATATCCAATTAAGCTTATGTTCCGGTCTAATTAATCAAAATTTATATTGATCTTGTTTTAATATCTATGTCCAATATCCAACATAATACCAATAATCCACGGAAAATCAAACATTTTACCCGAACACAAAAAATTATATCACGTTTCAATATGGTTAAATGTTGGTTCACGGATTTGATCCCCATTAAACTATCCAATCGGCCCATTTTATACTCCATTAGTACTTGGCCCAAGGAAGACCCATGACCCAAGTTCCAAAATACCCTAATATTTTGGTATAAAACATACACATCTCACATGACCTCAACCCTAATATCTCTTCCTCATCCGCCACTTTATCACACACAACAAACACAAACCCTAAACTCTCATAACCGCCTCCCTTCACTTCAGTTATCCAAGTCGCTTCAACAAACCCTAAAATATCTCGTCAGATGTACTGTACGTCCCCATCTCCCATTTCATGAAGACATATGCATTGATTACTCACCACAGGGATGGTTAGAGTATTAACATTAGAGCCACAGGGATGGTTTAAGGTTCATGAATCGGCTTAAAGGTAGGTATTATGAACGAATAATCCAATTCTGTTTTGATATGATTGTTGTTCTTATAACGAATCAAAGATTGATATTAACAATATTGTTAAAATCAAATCTTTATTTTCGGATATTATCACAACCTTTAGATCAATGATGAAAGGATTGACTCGTGCATAAGACTCTTGGAAGTCTTGATGTTTCATTTTGATAACCACGAGTCATGAAATCTGAGATCATGTTTGGTGTTATTGTTGCTTTAAAGTCTTGATCAATGATGAAGTTTTTGATTCGTGATATAGACTTGATAGTCTTGATTTTTCATTTGAGATCCACGAATAAAACAAACTGAGATCTTTTTTATGTTTGAGTAGAGTCTTGGTTTGTTGAGAAAATACTTGGATCTGTTGATATTGGCAATTCAATTTCTTGATTTCGAATCACAATAAATCGGTGATGAAAGAAATTCGTGTAAATTAGACCCAAGATGGTCTTGATGTGAACCATTGAGACACGATTTCATTCTGAGATATTAACAAACCCATTCTTTACAGTTTAGAGATTTGAAATACGTTGAGTGATGAGACAAGTATTCGTTGGTTGTGGTCTCGAGTTTTGTCAGTTAAATGCCTAGGTCTTTCTTCATCTATATCTCATTATTGTCAAGTCGCTAGCTTTGACGGCAAGTCGCTAGCTAGACGGCAAGTCGCTAGCTAGACGGCAAGTCGCTAGCTAGACGGCAAGTCGCTAGCTAGACGGCAAGTCGCTAGTGCAAGTCGCTACTTCAATAAGTCGCCACTTCATTAAACAAATCGCTAACTTGTTAATACAAGTCGCTAGCAAGATTTTGACATTTTCCGATGAGTTTTCCGACCATTTTTTCGACCACGTTCATATTAACCCAGAAAAATATGCATAAAAATGTATCCTTTTTTACCCATTTGACCACGAAAATAGTTGGTTTGACCACTTAATAAGACACTGCTATTGGTAACATTAACAAACAGTCTTAAGACATGATATATTTGACTTGATATTTGTGACTGAGACAGTGTGGACACAATTTTGAAACAAAATGATATATAAAAAACGTGAAAAAGCAATAACATTTCAGACCATAAAATACACAAAACATGTTAAACCAACACTATTCACCCACAAGAATCAAAAAAATATATTTCAGGTCAGGAAAAAATACCAAAACAGTTTAAACAATGTATCAATAACCACCATAAATCGACACAACACAAAAACCTTGGCTCTGGTACCAATTGAAGGATCTTAATATTTATTGTGTTGATGATTCGGGTGGTCTTGGATGATCAAAATACATGTTTGCCATAGTTAGAGAGTTAGTAGAGAGAGAGGGTGTTCTTGCTAGAGGTTTACACAAAGGGAATATTAGATTAATGAGAAGAAGCACCACCCCTTCCATGGATGGAAGGGGTATTTATACTTACAGACTCAACGACCTCCTATCGGCCTGTGGATCAGGGATACAGTGGGTAAAGACCCGTCCTTCCTCCACGGTGTTACACTACGCTAAACTAAAACTAACTAATAAACTGATAAATAACGTGAACAACGACAAATCTACGAGCTAACATATGCTAGACCATTATTGGGGTGACCGACTCTTTAACATGGAATTTTCTAATTCCTAACAATAGTATAGCTAGGGCACTAGGGAAAGAACGAGCAACGGTAGCTGCTGCTGCCGAGGCCGCGGCTGCTGTTGAAGCTGCTAGAGTTGCTGCTGCTACAGGGGTTGCAGGAAGATATGGAGTTCGAAATGGTACATACAAGGACTTTAAGAGCGGTGATCCCCCAAAGTTTAAAGGCACAAAAGGAGCCACTGCTATAATCTGTTGGTTTGAAAAGATCGAGTCTATATTTCTTCTATGCGATTGCCCAGATGACTGCAAAGTGAAGTTCGCCACTAGTACACTCTTGGATGAGTCAATGTCATGGTGGAATTCTTATGCACAACCTATTGGTATGGAAAATGCTTACAAGCTCACATGGGATCAATTTAAGAGGTTGTTGACTAAGAAGTATTGTCCGCGCACTGAGGTGAAGAAAATGGAAACGGAATTTTATGAGTTAGTGGCCGTTGGTTATGACATCGAGACCTACATCAGAAGGTTTCAAGAGTTGGTTGCTTTATGTCCATCTATGGTTTCGGACAATGAGAAACTACTGGAAAATTTCATTGGAGGGCTTCCGAAATGTATTCAAGGAGATGTAACTTCTTTCGATTCACAAACAATTGAAGAGACTATCAAGATAACTCAAATACTCATGGCTCGAGTTGTGAAGAAGGAAAACATTATCAACAGTAACCACAACAACAATAACAACAATCACATCATCAACAACAACAATGACAACCAAACTAAAAACAACAAAAGGAAATGGGAAAACGACCAGGGAGGTTATAATAATGACAACCAAAACCGTAACACTAACCATCATCAACAACATAATAGAAGACAAGATGCAATAGCTTATGCTGCTGCACCAAAAGAAGGCAGAGGTTATGCTGGAACACACCCATTATGTAATCGTTGTAAGTTTCATCACTCAGGTCCTTGCCCTGCCAAGTGCCACAAGTGTCAAAAACCTGGACACCTCGCCAGAAATTGTAGAGGTAAAGCCATAATTACATGTTTCGGATGTGGGGAGCAAGGACACTATCAGAACCAATGTCCCCAAAACCAAGGTCAACAAGTTGAAGGTGCTCAGGGGAAAGCATATATGTTAGAAGAAGGAAAAGCTCACCATGGTCTCAACAACGCGGCAGACTGAAGAAATTTAGAAATTAACAGTCTTATTTCCTTATGCACTATGTCGTACTAAGTTTATGTCTTCCCTAGAATTCAGATCTTTACGACTTAAGACTATGTACTGTTTGATAAACCACTCGTTGTGTAATATACTTATCTAGCGTACTTTCTTTTCCTTTTGATTCGTTATCACTTACCAAAATTTTTAATTCCTTTTACCTTAACTGCCATTTTAACGACATGGTTTAAACCTCTTTAAACATTGAGAGTTATAACAACTAAACCGAACGTCACATTATCGTTCCTTAATTATACATAGCCTAGCTAACTATGTCTAATTCTAGAGGGATCATGTTATGTTGGGAGCAGTTATTTATAAATCTTAGTGCAAGCAAAAATTTTCACATATTTCTAAAAGTCAAAGTGATGCTCATCGGAGATATTCATCCAATATTTTCTCTACTATGATGTTTTGTACACTCTCAATCATCGATAACCGTAACAACACTTCTTCATGTCTTCTCTCCTCGTTATACACCACAAACACTAAACCTGTAGAACCCAACATGGACTGAATTCAGGGACAGAATTCCTTTTTGGGTGGGCGAATGTGACAACTCATAACTTCAGGTCATTTCTCAAATTTACTATTCATCTCGGGAATTTACTATTCATCGGTTACTATTCATCATTTTACTATTCATCGTTTTTTAAGTCGATTTGATATTCTGAGAACGTATTCCAAAATTTTACTATTCACAAAACACTATTCATTCCAGGAGAAAAATCACTATTTCATGATTCACTATTCATCATTTTTCGTAAACTAGGTTTACGAGTATCAAAATCGCGTAACCGTAATGGTTTAGCTGCGTATTCATGAGAAATCATTGAGGACATTTCATATAGACTAGATTTAGTCTACATATCATTAGTAATATCATCATCATATTAGTTCATGCATGGTTTTGCATATTTTATTAAACGTATAATTTCCTATTAATTAAACGCTATCGCATAATTATTTATTTTGAATATTTGATCCGACACTTCCAAAAATTATCCTGATATATTTTTATACTCATTTTAAGACTATAAAAATTATATTATTAGTTTATCCGGTGTTTTAAATTTATTTTGTATATAAATTGTTATGTATATATACTTACGACGGTTTTCGTAAATACTACTCGATAATTATTATTTCACTCAATTCTTGTAAGAAATGTATTTTTATAATTTTTATGACTCCAATATATTTTATTTTGTTCCGTAAAAATTGATTTCTAGCCAACGTTACACTAAATAATTACTTTTACTTATCAAATACACACTATACTTAATCTTTTATACCTTTATACCACAAAACTACACCACTCTTTCTTTTTTTTGCTCCTTGCCGACCAAACACAATGACTCACCATAGTCTTTACATAAAAATCTTCTACTAGACTTACACATATACATACTAGCCTTAACACTTGTATTTTTCTAATAATACATTATCCTAAACACATAGTTACTCATAGTAAAAGGTGAAATTTTGCAAGAAAACTCTTCCACTCCTCTCCAAAAATTCGGCCAAGAAGATAAAAAGGGAAGAAACACAAGATTTTCAAGGATCAAGTTAATTTATAAACTCTAGTATACTTTCTTTTAAGGGTTTTGCAATAAAAACCTAGAGTATGTAGGAAAACCTTGTTCCATAAACCTCATCATCATACTAGTAAGCATTTCATGATCATTTTTAATCTTTCATATTCATACTTAAGTTATTTTTATCATGCTTGAAAGAAACCATGCAAGTTTCATGTGTATCTATACCACTTTTAATGTTTTTTTAGTACTTATTATTAGTATATATCATCCTATAATTAATCCCTTGAAATATATCATTTTTTATGATGTTTAGGAACCCATGACACCCTAAGAAGGTGTATGGTAGGTTTAGAATAGATTTGGTGTTGATTTGAAGTGGTTAGAATAAGTAACATACAAGAGAAATCACTTTCGACAACTTTAAAATGAGGTCTGATCATTTTTGTGAAATCTGGAAATTTTATCAGGTTATAAATTATTTTGGGCTAGATATTCAGAAAATATGCTTTAAAACGAAAACGTGGTCGCTTGAACGGGTTAAAACGGATTTTTAACGAAGAAGTTATGCTAGTTTCAAGTTTAACGACGAAAACTACATTTTCAGAAAAACTGCATGCTGTCCAGAATTTTTAAGGGTCAAAAACGAGTTTTAAGCGTTATCTAAATGAGTCGATTTATCAAAAATATATTAGTATACATTGACACGAAGCTAAGGATATATAAAACGTAGAAAACGGACTTATAACGACTAAATTACACGCGTTTAAATAAGGTTGTCGTAACTATTATTCACAAGTATAGTTGTCGCTAGTGACCATGTTTGGAGTCGTTTTTCACATCGATAGGATACTTTTAAGAAAACGATGTCTTCTAGTAAAAGTGAGTTCACCTAGCCTATTTTCCTAAATGTTCAACCATTCGTCAAACGGAGTTGTAACGAATAAAATACGGTCACTCAAACTTTGCCGAAAACTGCCCTTAAACAATATTTTTAGTCCAAGTACCCTACTTCACCTATGTTTTTCTCCATGATCGAGACCTCTATGATAAAAATTTAAAAGCTAAGACTTCGAGATAATGTTACAAGCTTTCCAAAATCGTTGAGTTTGTTTTCTAACACTCGATATTCACTATTTTACGACTAGCTTTTCGAGGCCATTTAGTCACTTTCATGAATTGTCAAATTATATTGTTTTGCGACGAAAAACTATAATTTCTTAATAAATCACTAAATGACTATCGTAGGATATCATTTCAACGTAAATACTTATAAAGTAATTTATAACTTGCTAATACGTTATAAACTTATTTTTCGACGATAAACTTTATTTTCAAAAATGCACAAGTGGTATGGATATCATATGAGTTGCATGCATAACATTATTTCATAACTTATATTAGAATCATATCATTCATAATAGGTCGCGGTTAGAGATTGCACCTCATTTCAGTGTATCCACTTTTGCCATCATATCATTATATCAAGTGAGTTTTCATAGCCCCGTTTTATTCAAGTTTATACATTATTTCAAACCTACGGGGGAGAATACATTGCACACCATTTTTATTACGATACCAAGTATATAAAATTCATTTACATTGCTTAAGTTACCTCATTGCCAATTGAATGTCCTCATTTCATAATCATGAACCGTTAATTCCGGAAGAAGCGAGGGTGAGTGAATAGATCTATTGAGGGTGACTCCTCCATCCGAGTTGGTGGTCCCAACTGGTCAAACGGATGCATTTCATTTATTATCATTATTTGAGTTGTTTGGCAAAACACTCTGTTGGGGCGAACATCATGATCAGTCTAGCTTCGGTGTCATGTACTTATAGCAATTGTATCATTTTTATGTGACATATTTGTCATACATAACTTATACTTGTGGTGGTCGTATAAAACATTTACATAAACTCTATGAACTAACTCAACCTTTGTGTTGACACTTTTAGCAATGTATTTTCAGGTATCTAAGGCATTTACATCATGGCACGCATAAGGACCCATCATAGAGTCGCGGTGACGACGCGTCTCACTTGTAAATTATGGAACTTTAAAAAAACATCGTTTGACTTGTAATAAACTTATTTCCGCAAACTTTGTCTACCTTTGGGACCTATCTTTGTAACTCTGAATGTTTTAATATATCAAACGATGTGCTTATCAAACGACACTTTAGGCCGTTCTATATAACTGTAACTGTGATGCTATGACAGTCAATCCCCAGGAATTCCATTCCGCTGCAAAACAGGTATTTTGGGGGTGTGACAGAGATGAAGGTATTTCAAGTAAAGGTACTGAGGAAGTTGATGATATTCAAGAAGAAGTTCCTCAACAGCAACTAGAGCAAGAAATTTTCATTGATGCAACTACAACTGCAGATTTTACCACTGATATAATTTCCACTAAAGAGCCAAGAGTTCCCACTGCTGGACAAGATATTACCACTGCAAGTGAAGAAATTGAAAAGTAGAAGAAAGAAAAAGGTAAAGAAGTTGTGCAGAGTGAAGAGCAACCAAAAAGAAAGAATTCTAAGAAAGAACAAGCTCAGATTGCTCATGATGTTGAAGTTGCTAGAAAGATTGGAGAAGATGAAGTTGCAAACAAGAAAAAGATAGATGAACTAGAAATTGCAGACTTCATGGAGGCTAAAAGGCTGGACAGAATGGAAACCACTGATCCAACGGATGTAAATCCACTTTCTACTGTTCCACCTACAATTTTTAGAGAAAAGACTCCAGAGTTTAGCTATGTACCTACAGAAGTAGAAATTGATTTCTTGATTGCTAATGATCCAGTAGTCAAGAAGAAGGCAATTGACCTAGTTGCAGATAAGTCTTTAACTGAAGAACAAAGAACAGCACAGTTAAAGGATTTCATTCAGATGAAGAATAATCAAGCACTTCAAGATGCTATTGTTTCAGTCAAGAAGGGTCAAAAGAAACCAAGACAACCAACCAAGGCACAAGTGATTTCTATGATAAAAGATTATTGTTGCAGTGTTGGTGGCTGGAAAAGACATCAGTTCAAAGGAATGCCTGATGATAAAGTTGAAGGTATCTACTACAGAGTTAAAAGGCAAGACCAAGATTTTATTCCAATGAACTCTGAAGAAGAAGAAAGAAGGTATCCTAATCTGAAGAGAAAGGCCAAAGATAGTGAACCTCAGACATTTAAGAAGACAAAATTTGCTGAAGAACAAGAAGTTCAAGTTGAGAAATTCACTGAAGAACAGATTACTGGAATGATATTGATAGAAGAAGAAGATTTTTATCCTGACCCACTGCAAGTCACACATCCTATTATTGATTGGGAAGTTTACACTGATAGCAATTTTGCTTCAACATGGAAGATTACAAGGCTAGGTGGTGAAACTTCATCATTTATTTTGTTTGAAGAGCTCATCAAAGCATGTGACAGACATGATCTGGATACACTGTGGAGATTAGTTCAAGAAAGGTTTGATGCTGACAAGATTAAAGATATGAAGGAAATGCAGTTATGGGTTAATCTAAGAAGGCTCTATGAACCAGATACTAATGATGATTTCTGGAAATTCTCATGTTCATGTCCTGGTACTAAATGGTTTTATTATGATTCATGTGAAGTTTATCATGTTTCTACATCAGATGGAGTGGATGCATTCATGTTTGCTGAGAAAGAATACCCACTCAGAGTTGGAACTCTCACTGTGATGTTGTGTACAACAATAAGAGTTCATGAAGATAATGAGAAGGTCAGAGCATTGTTACTTAGGCTTCAAGATCAATGTTCAAGAGCTATTCAGGAATTAAGGAGAAAGTGAAGTATTTGAAAGAATTCCCCAAATCCTTACAGAAAATGCAGATTGAAGAAACTTATTGATTTGCAGACAAATCATAAGTTTAGGGGAGGATTGTTGGGAACAAAGCTAACAGTTACCACTGATAAGCTGTGGAAGACACTGCTAAAGATTACACTAACAGTGGAAACTCATTACCACTGCCTGTACATTATTACCACTGCTATTAGGATAATTGTTATGTATCCGTGTATTGATAAGTATAGAAAAGATCTTGTGTATATTTTATATTGTTAGCATTATACTTATCTTGTAAAGGACTCCTTGTGCTATAAAAGGAGATCCTAGGTCATTGTTTAGAGTACGAAATACTCACGTAAGCTTCAAGGTGTAACCCTAGTGATAAGAAAGATCACTCGTATTATTCTTAATAATATTGGAGCTTTGTGTTAAACTGTTCTCACTTACATTACATTATATAATCTATCTTCTAAGTATTACTAAGTATATTCCGCGTGCTTATTAATATAACTCAAAGTATCACTAACACAAGGTGTGTGTTTAGATCCATCAATAACTTTATGAAAGAATGATAATTTTTAATTAAAATTACTATAACCCATAACAATTCAAACTATTTAATATCCGAATGAATAGAAGGTCCAAACGAAAGAAATGGACATAAGTAACATCTCTGAAACATAAGTTAAAATAGACGTCATTACCAAATGAAATGTAATTTGGCATTAAACACAAATATGCCAATTATTATATGCAGCATTAGCTGCAACGTCTTTATCTGTGAATAAATATCTTTTAACATTTATAGTGAATTTTGAAAAAAAAAATTTATCCCAATCACGTCAATATATATAACCCTAAAAAATTTAATGAAATGTCCTAAATGAATTATAATGCAGTAGAGATTCACCAAATTCGCCCCCCCCCCCCCTCCCCCCATTTTTCATTATAGTCGGCCCAATGTAGTCCAGCTCATAAGTCGGGTGCAAACCCAATGAGTCCTAACCAAATCACAACCGGGTATAAGTCCAAGAATATGAGCCCTAATAACTTAGATATAAGTACTCATAACCCTAACTTTCCCCATTAGTTAACCCTAAACAAACTCCCACACCTCACATACTCCGCCCCTTTCACATGTTTCTCTCGTTTTGCAGATTAGCTACCAAATGAACACAAATCAACAGAAAATCTTATAAGTTCTTTTTTAATCGATTCAAAAAAAATACTAAACATCAACAACCCCTTTAATTCTTTCATTATAACCTGAATAACAATTAAAAAAAAAAAAAAAAAAAAAACTGTGTAACTTATTTACTCACAACCGAAACATAAACAAACACCCTTTTCGGTTTTCTGCTGTTATATCGGGTAGGTTTTTTTATATGTTTTGGTGTTCATTTTGTGTGCTTTTGACTGAACGGAAGAAAGAAAATAACATATTTGTTATAGTTCTTCCTTTATGATGTTCGGAACATAGTCACATGGAACGGGGATCGCTCCGGTACGGGATCGCGGATCGGGATCGAGGTTCGCTAGGCACCTAAAATTCGGTTCGATGGGGTGTAGGCTCATTTCGGATCGCTTCGGTACGATGTACCCATGTAGCAATTAATATATTATTATTAATTTAAAATCCAAACATTCATAAAATAGTACTCATAATTCATTTTAAAAAACATATGAAAAAAGTGTTATCAGCAACATAACTTAAGCAACATAACTTAAAAAACATTAACAAAATCCAAAAGACAATAAAAATATAACAAATCATAAGGAAATCAAAATTAATGGAACAAAATCGTGAATTGAATGTGACTAGAACGCGAATCGGAAACACCTGGAACGTGAATTGCTCTTTCCCGATTCGGATATCAATTAAATTCTGGAACGCCATATTCACCGATCCAAGTCGCGATCCCAATCGATCCGGATCGATTTCGTACCACGAACTGGATCGAACGAACTGGATCGCAATTCGTGGGTACTGTAGCGAACTATGTGACTATGGTTCGGAAATTGACAAGAAGTGAATCTTCACAAAGATCTATGATGAGATGTTTCTAGTTCGAGTTATAATGATCTTTAGAGGTCTTGCATATCTTTGAAAGATACGAAACGAAAAACATCACCAAGATCTATTTTTTTTTTCTTTCATTTATGTTTAGAGGAGAGAGCGAGTCTTGTTGGTTGGAGTTGACACTGATGATGTTTTTTGTTTTTGTTTTCTAAATATATTTTGTTGTTATTGTTTTTTTTTTGTTACGATCAGTGATGGGTTGCTTTAGATCTTTAAACTTCTTGTATCATGAATAAACAACCTGAGATCTTGTTGTTCTTTTCCATTCATATTTCGTGAGATGGGTCGTTTGTTTGTGAGATTGTTCTTCGTAGTTAGGTAGTTCGCATATGGGTTTAATTAAGGCTGAAATATGGGTTGTTTGTTTGTTGTTGGCTATTTGCTTTCGTTCTTTGACATTTTCGTGGACCATTAAGGCTGAAATAATAGTCGTAGGTCACGGGGCGAGGGAATTTTTTTAGAGAGGGTGAGAGCATATTTCTAAAGAGAGTGAAGCTGAGAGAAAGTGAAGAGATGGTTTTGTTATTTTAGTTTTTAGAGAGTGGTGTAATTTATATGAACATTAGAGGTTGTTACAAGTTTATATAATTGAATGCCATTTAATTTTCGAGGTTGTTACAAGCTTATAGAATTGAAGACAATTTATTTTCAGGACTGTTACAAGTTTATAAAATTGAAGACAATTAATTTTCAGAACTATTACAAGTTTATAGAATTGAGGACTTTAAATTGTGTATTCAGTACTAGTTGTTACAAGTATTGGCTAAAGTTTTAAGCTAGGCTCTGTAAGTATTAATTTAGCAAGACACATATATTTCTATAATACGTAAGTTAAAAAGTCTGAATTTTAAGTCTTGCTATTTAGGGAATGTCCTAAATGCATTATAAGGTAGTAAAGATGAATAACATACGGTTTAGAATCAATGAGTTTTTACATCCCAACCCCAATTCACAAAAAAGAAAAAACAAACTACAAGCAAAAACGTTCATTGTTTGAACAATATATGCTTACTTTCATTGCGAAACTAAAATCCTTTTTTTTTTTTTTTTTTTTTTTTTTTCTTCGATATTTTTCTCAACAATTGTATGGTTCAGTATGATGAGCAAGTACACGATGGATATTGAAGAGTTTTGTTCTTTAGCTTTCATAGCCTTTATATCTTGACTTCCTAACTTCTTCTCGAATGATGAGAAGTGCCGAAACAAAAGCCTTATCAACGTTTGGAGACACAGACACAGAAAACTTTTCTTCTGTTTTTACAGCTTTGTTACGTGTAACCTGAGTATGCAACTGCAACACAATCAAGTATAAAAGGAACTTGTTATTACGCCATTGCAAAGACTCTTCAAAAACATATCGCTTTCTGGGATCAAATATTAAACCACTATATCCTCATATGTGTTCGCTTATGTGATGAAAAATAAGAAATTCAATTTTGTGTGAAAATATTAATCAAACAAATTTCACACCTGGGCAAGAACTGTAGTTTTGTCTTGAGCAAATATCATAGATGTTCCTTCCTTGTAGTTGTCATAAACTCTGTAATTAAATGTGCTTTCGGTCATATTAGAAGTCATGAAAACATCGTATCGCAGTGACTTGTAGCCTCTCGTCTTCTTGACCGTGAAAAGCCTGTGGTGTTCATGGTGATCTCCTTTGTACGCTTGACGTCTTCTGTGCATAGTTATGTACTGCATATATGTACCACGTGATTATCATGTCTCATCGTTTGGCTTGTACTCTAAATTCTTTTGAATATCGATACATTGTTAATATATATGCAGTAGCGACTGATTTGGTTATAAAAGAAACATGATCAGATTATTTAGATACCCATCGATTAGGGCCATTCTTTTTGCAAATTTTCCATCTAATATCCAGCAATTGAGTAATAATTGATGAGTGCATATTATTCTTAATACTTTATTAATAGATCAAATAAATTACTTTCGTTGTGAATGAAATGACAGGTTGGTCACTCTCATCTACCATAACGCGACAACCGCTCTTCTTTTTCCTAGCCTTAAACAAAAGATTTCCATCGTCATCACAGATTTTGAACTTGTCTTCAGCCTGGCGATTCTTTTCAAAGACTAATTGCATAGGGTAATTCGAACAATATTTCTGGTCTACAATCACCACAGGATACTCAGGCTCCTTAAATACACGATCAGGGGTTCCTTTTCTAGAAAATTCGTCATCTGATGAATAACAAGGGCTGGACATTGTCGAGTATGGGCTCGACATTTTGATAGTTACGATCAGCCCAAATAACTTATGGTGACTACCAAAGGGGATGAAGCTAAAAAACAAACATGTGACAGCTGCTTTGGTTGTTAATGGAATTTGTTTGTTCCAAACGACAATAATGTTTAAAATGGAACATCATTGTTGAGATATAAGACGAGTGCCCGACATTAAAGGTTTTTCATCAATTCTTTTGGCTACCTCTAATTTGTGTTTCCCAATTGATTGGTTCAAATAAATATATTCTCCTCCGTTCATTTCATACAAATTAAAACTGTTTCTTTCCTTACTAAAAATAGTTTAGTAATTTTATGTTGGTAAAATATACTAACTAGGGTGTTAACATCTCGACCCCGATCTTAGAATTTTACGATTTTACGATACTACATAGCAAAACCGATCATGATCTTACGTAGGATCTTTGCAAGCTTAAGATCTTATAGAGTTCCTATCTTGACCATTCAATCTTAATATTTAATCCGATCTGATCTAACTTTTACTGAACCACAAACTAATCAATTGTGTTTTATAAAATTTTAAAAACAACATGTTAATAATTTTCATATTCATTTAATTTAGGATGACATTTCCATGAAACATCTGTTAAATTTTGTATTTGTGATATATTAGTTTATATATTTGTATAATATTACAAAGATTATTAACAAATGACATTATAGTATCTTAAGATTCCGATCCGATATTATCATACCGATCCGATATTATGATCTTGATCTTGCAAAGACGAAAGTGATCCTGAGTAGGATTCTGTCTTCGAATTAACTTTAAATTTGGACATTACAAAATGATAATGTATTCTCAAGTTATGCTAAAAGAGGGGAATTTTAGGAAAGAAAGGTGAAAAACTAGGTGCGTTTTTAGTTTAAAGTATCATACTATAATGGGTGTGTGTGGTGCAGCTGATTATTAAAGATTATAAGACTTTAAAATGATTTTGCTAAATAGGATGTCGTGTTAAAAAATAATTTTTGTTTGAGGGACAAAGATTGTAGATTATTTTAGAAAAATAAGGGTGCATTAGGTTGGATATTTTGGATTGAGTTTTACGTTTGATGTGACAATCAAGTTTTGTTTTGTTCATTCTTTTGAGAAAAGGAATGATAGATGGAATAAATTTGCATTCCACATCAATTTGGAGGGTTTTGGCAAAACCCGTAGGACCCACCACTTCTACTCTCACATACTCTTTTATTTAAATTTTTAAATAATATTTTTTAGTTATAATTTTATTATAAAATACATTTAATAAATATATTTTCTCTTTCCAAATCCTAAACAAAATCCAAATCCAAATCCAACCCTAACCCACTTATAAACCAAACGGACCCTAAGTTTTTAAAAAATAAGTTGCAAAAACCAGCTTTTAAAAACATGCTAGAGATTATATTTCATCAAATTACCGATTTGCCATTTTATTTATTATTCCTATTTATATTGAGTTTATGTGTATATTTAATTATATCATTTTACACTTTTACTCTAATTACAGTTAGTTTGCCAAACAAAAATAAATAAATAAATATAAATAAATAAATAAATAACGATTTTAATCCTTTTTAGCAACATCAACAACAACAGCACCAGCAACAGAAACAATTATTTTTGATAACATACCCGATATAAAGCATGATTTACTTTGTTAAATGTTGAAATTCAAACATATTAAAAGTACTTAGATGCCGTCAAAATTTTTAAAACACAGAAATATTAAGTCGAAAAATAATCTTATTAAGAAAATGTTACAAAAGTTAAATAATTTATACATTTAAAAAATGAATTTGGTGATCTCGTACTACCCTAATCAAAATTTTCAACCTTAACGAATTCCACCTCTAACCAACCAACAGTGATGTTATTGTTCTAGTCTGTGGCGTGTTAGGGTGTTGGATCAGGTTTTTAGGGCTTTTCTCTACTTTCGCTAACTAGAGATTGCTTCTGGCATGAAGTTAATTCGTATTAATTAATTTTGCAATCATGTAAGGAGATTAATTACATGTTCTTCTAGTGTCTAAACCCTTTTCTAGGGTTCTGGTTACTGAAGTTAGAACTGTATTTGCACTTCTTGTTTTCATAGTTGTTATTTTTTCTGGTCTTTTGTGATGGGGAGACGTCGAGGAATATGGAGAATAAAGGGGGTGGGAGTAATGGTAAGAATGGTATACAAACAAGGTATAGAAAACATTTGCAAGGTGAACCTAGTGAGAACAAAAGTATGAATGTTGATACATGTGATAATTTGCAAACGGATGAAATAGAGGCTACTGCAATAATGGAAGTGATTAACAACACGATCAATGTTAGTAGTCTTGTTCTTGATGTTTCGGTGACAGAATAAACTGAGAAGCAAAATGGTGGTAAAACTAGCATATGTAGTCCCAATATGAGTCGAATAATGAATTGCAAATAATACTGAATAACTATTTTGTCTAACCAGTACATCGTTGCATGTTTAGATATACATAAGGGACGAATGGGTGTGTCCCTTCATTTGTGTCTGTTCGGTTTACTTAACCGACATAACTAACTAACTAACTGCCATAACTAACTTAACCGCTTGGCAGTTACTAACTAACTAACGAACATTTTTGGTTCTTTATGTTTACATATGAAGAAATATCAATATTATTGTTCACATTATCCTCCTTAATCTTGATCATTGCTTCGTCCTATGTCTTGAACTCCGAGCATTTGTCGCATATTCACAAAATTTAGTCTTGGTAAAGCTTTCGTTAGAATATTTGCTCTTTGTAATTCTCCACTGACGTGTTCCACATTGATGTGTCCATTCTCTACGCATTCCCGAATGAAATGATAGCGAATGTCGATGTGCTTGCTTCTTCCATAAAAAATTGGGTTCCTGACAAGTGCTATTGCTGAAATGTTGTCAACCTTCAGCATTATTCTTTTCTCTTCCCATCCAGTTAATTCACTAAGTAGCCGTTTTAAACATAAGACTTGACATGTTGCTCCAGTAGCCGTCATTAATTCTGATTCACATGATGAGAGTGCTACCATTGGTTGCTTCTGAGTACACTAAGTAATAGGTGATTCTCCAAAATAAAATACTATCCCAGTAGTTCTTTTTCCTTGATCGGTATTGATTCCATAACTACTGTCACTGTAACCTGTAATCTTGCAGCCGCCTTCTTTCTTGTATACAATGCCATGCTCTTTTGTTCCTTTGATATATCGGATTACTTGCTTCACTGCCTTCAGGTGATGATCCTTCGGGTCTTGCATAAATCTGCTGAGTAGTCCGACTGAGTAACTAAGATATGGTCTTGTATGTAGTAAGTACCTGAGACTTCCAATTAAACTTCGGTGATAAGTTGCATCAACTGATTTTCCATCTTCCGCCTTGACCAACTTAGTATCGGGATCTATTGGTATCTTCATATCATTACTGTCTGTCATACTTGTTTCTTTCAAGATCTTGTTAATATATCATGTTTGCTTGATTGTAATATCTCCTCCTGTCTGAGTAACTTCTATCCCAAGGTAATAAGCTAACAATCTTAAGTCACTCATTTCAAATTTGTCTTTCATCTGGGATTTGAACAAGTTGATTTCTTTCTTTGGAGATCCCGTGATTATCAAGTCATCTACGTATACTCCAAGTATAAGTGTAGAAGTCTTGCTTCTCTTTATGTAAACTTCTTGTTCGAGATTACATTTCTTAAAGTCTAATGACTTCAAGGTTTGATCAAGTTTCACATTCCGAGCTCGTGGTGCTTGTCTTAAGCCATATAATGCCTTCGTGAGCTTGTAAACTTTTCCTGAATTTCCTTGTTGAATAAATCCTTCAAGTTGTGTAACATAGACTTCTTCTTTTTAAATCTCCATGTAAAAATGTTGATTTGACGTCTAGGTGATGTACTTGCCATCCATGATATGCTGCTAGTGCTAAAATCAAATGAACTGTCTCGATACGTGCAACTGGCGCATAAAATTCATCGAAGTCTATTCCTTGTTCTTGTACATAACCTTTTGCTACTAAGCGTGCCTTGTATTTGATGATTTCTCCTTTTGCATCTCTCTTGGTCTTGAAAACCCATTTAAGTACTATTGCCTTTTGATTTGTAGGAAAAGTAGTAAGAGTCCATGTGTTGTTCTTGTTTATTGAATCTAGTTCAATTTCCATGGCCTCGATCCATTTCTTATCTGTTGAAGCCTCCTTGTAGTTACGTGGTTCTTCTTCCGTAAATAGTAGGCTTTGAGGTTCAACTTTACGTGCATACTTATATATTTTCGTTAAGTTCTTGAGACCTTGTACTGGTGTGTCATCAAATATATCTTTTGCGTTCTTGATTGAACTAATAGTAGCTTATTCTTCCTCTTATGAGTGTGGGTTGTAAGTGTATGTTGGTGGGGTGAACGGAGAGTTTAGAGCAGTAATCGGTTCATGTTCTTTGTAGGTGTTGGCATTGTTCTCTGAGTTGACTAATGTAGTGTTTCCATTGTCGACTCCTTCTACCACAAAACTTGCCCAAAATGAGCCTTGTGTACTTGTTTCCTCTTTGTTGTTGTCCCAATCCCACAGTTTTGTTTCCATAAAATTTACATCCCTACTAGCGTGTTTTCTTTTTCCTTTTGGATCATATAGCCTACATGCTTTCGATCCTTCCTCTACTCCTAAGTAAATCATGGGTATGCTTCTATCATCCAACTTTTTCAGATGAGGTATCGTTACTTTGGCATAAGTTGTGCATCCGAATATCCTTAGGTTATCCAAATTTGGGTTTCTGTTGTAGAGTGCCTCATATGGCGTTTTATCTACCAGGGCTCTTGTAGGTACCCTGTTTTGTATATAAATGGCGTGTCTAACTGCTTCCGCCCAAAGTTTTAATGATAACTTCATAGATTTCATCATACTTCTCGTAGTAGATAACACTGTTCTATTTCTCCTCTCCACAACTGCATTTTTTTTAGGTGAGTAAGGTGTTGTCAACTGCCGTGCTATTCCATTTTCTTTACAGTATTTGGTGAATTCATTAGATGTGAACTTACCTCCTCTATCTGTTCTTAGCATCCTTAATTTTGTTCCTATTTACATTTCAACTTGTTGTTTAAACTCCTTGAATGTGTTAAATGCCTGATCTTTCAATGTTAGAAAGTAGGCCCACATGAACCGTGTACAGTCGTCCACTAACAAGAAAATGAGTTTCTTTCCAGAGTGTGTGGCTGGACTTATTGTTGGAATTATATAACATGACTATCATATATAAAACACATAAAACATCAAAGAAACATGCGGAAGCGTATAGGAACGAATAATGAATAATTAACTAAAATAAATATAAAGTATGCGTACCTTGTTGATTCTAGCCGAACAAGAATCAATTCCACAAAACTAGCAAATGATGAACCCTAATTAGGGTTTATAGGATTATATGAATTATCCCTTACCGATTTTGTAATTCAATCCAAGATACTAACAAAAGTATGTTAGTATCACGTTCTTGTACACACGTACTAAATCAAATTAAGGTAATGCTAGTTTTAAGAACACGAAAAATATTTTTTCGGAAAAACAAGTGTATCGACACCTTTGTTAGGGGTGTACGATCGCTTTAACACAAAAACACACAAACACCTTTTTGGTTTTTAGGTTATGAGTACAAGAGATAAAATACTAAGACCCTAGGCCTTCTATTTATACCCAAAGTAACTTGGTGACCAAGTTAGCTATGGATTGGGTTATGGTAACCCATAGCTGATCGGTTTAGGGATCCCCAAGGGGATTCTAGAACCTTCTCCATCTCTATTTTCACATCTAGTCCTTCCATTTAACATTTAACGATCGTTAGTCCATTACACTTAATTAACTTAACGTTTGTTATATATATTTCGTGTAATTAATAAATAGATATAACATTTTATATTTAAACATTAACTTTAATTCTCATACGTAAAGCGTGCAATCTTGTGGTCTCGAGTTCGATCCTAACTCACGACTACTAATTTATATCCATAAAACTAACAACTCCCACTTAGATATATCTTAATAGCGTGATCACATCGGTTAGCGTCTAGCAACATTTCGATGCCTCTAGTACAACTCGAGCAAGACTTCTGGAAAACCTTTTAATGATTTCTCATTATTAGTATCCTTTTTTTTCTAATACCACGTTAAATAAAGATATGGAATTAAGTCATTCTTTATTCAACCATTATGTTTCTCGTTTTAAGTGATTGACCAAGATTACCAAATATTCTGAACATATTCAGTGGAGATTTTGGGTGCCCGCACAAACATCTTGTCAACCCTACGAAGGGCCCAGCAGTATTAAACTCCAAATAAATTTGAAGGAACAAATTCTATCTTGACTACAAGACTAACCCACAAACTTTGTAACACTTCTGGAAACAACCCTTATGACTACCAGTTACGTATAGCGTTAAGTTGTTCCACAGAAATGCACTACATTTATGACACTTATCTAGTATCTCAAGTCTAAGGATAACTATTCATAATTTACTTAACAACAGTATCCATAAAGTAAATTATGTAGTTGGGATAAGTCCTATATTCAATTCATGAATATCATCCAAAATTGGTATGCTTTCTCATCAATATTCTTTCAAGTATATTCTACCACATCTCCCAGATTTGTCTTAGTTTAATGATACTCCCATATCATTAATTGACAACGGACAATTTAGAATAACTTGGTTACTCATGGATTAAACATGCATATATATGGCAAAAATATTATAAATGAAAATAAACATAATCAAAATTTTATTTCATCAAAATAATAAATGTTTACAATATCTTTTATCCAAATACTAATCACAGTTATGCATGAAACTATTAGCCAAACGAAGTCCAATGCCATTGGCAAGTCCTATAAGCTTTTTCTAGGTAAAGCTTTAGTGAAAGGATCAGCTAAGTTGTCATCTGTGTGAACTTTCAATAGATTAATTTCACCTTCTCGGACTTGTTCCCGAAGATAGTGATACTTCCGTAGAATATTTCTGGCGCCCTTCATGACTCCAGGTTCATTGGCAAATATGATTTCAGCAGAATTGTCACAATAAATATCAATAGGAAATTCAATTGAAGGCATAACACCAAGCCCTGAAATGAATTTCCTAATCCAAACAACCTCCATTACAGCTTCCGAAGCAGCTATGTATTCAGCCTCTGTCACATACATCGCAATCGTGCGCTGCTTCTTGCTCTTCCAGTCTACTGCTCCTCCATTAATGACAAAGACATAACCCGTCTGAGACTTCGTATCATCTTTATCACACTGCCAGGACGCATCACAAAAACCTGTAACACCAAGCTCCGTGTCTTGATTTCCACCATACAATAAAAACATATCTTTCGTATTCCTAAGATACTTTAGAATATGTTTAACAGCAATCCAGTGAAGTTCACCTGGATTCTGTTGATATCGACTGGTCGTATTTTGAGCGAACGCCACATCTGGCCTTGTGCTCACAACATACATGATAGATCCTACTGCCGGAGTGATAAGGTTTTAAAATGTACCTTTTTGAGGGGTCGTTTAAGCCCTTATTTGATCACTTTTGTATCCGTTATTACTTAATATCGTTCCTTTTCACTTTTTAGGTCTCTTGAAGGCAAATTGCAGTACTGGCACTTATTTGGATGAATAGGCGCGGATATACGAAGAAAATGGCCAAAGTCAAGAATCGAGACACTCAAGCTGCTGAAAGACAAGGTGACGACGTCACTGCTTAAATGCGATGCCGTCGGAGTATTTTGTGACGACACAGAAGCCAAATTTCCTATTTTCAAGTGACGGTGTCAGGCTTTAAAAGAGTAGGCCGTCGCAACTCAGACGGCCTAGATTTGATCCAGACGCCGTCAGAAGCTGAAGAGGACGGCGTCACAAGCACAAGGTGACGCCGTCGCAAGAATAACGTGGCCAAGACGAAACCCTAATGACGGTGACCCGACGGCGTCACAAAACATAAGCTGACGCCGTCGCACATGTAATCTTATATATAGAATCCGAATTTTTCAGTTTTAGAGAGTAGTCTTTTGGGAGTAAAAACCTAAACCGAACCAAGGCTGTCTTGTACAGTATTTTAGGGTTCCAAACCATATCTCACATCAAGATAAGTGTTTTACTTCATTAATCCAATTATGTCTTTGATTATTTGTGTGTATGCTTGCATGTTCTCCATGTCCGGCTAATTTACTTGTGTGTTTGCTTAGGGAATATGAAACTTAATTATTAAATATTGATTGGTTGTCTCTTATCTTAATTGATTAATGATCTAGTAATGCGATAGGTCATTCGTTGTGTAATTAATGCTTGATTAATCTTTGTGAACCTTAGGCTATAGCACCTAGAGCGGTTGTAGGCTAAACCATCCAAAGAGGCCTTAGATTTAGAGTTTATATTCCCTAGTGGGTTTTGTAGACGAGACCCTTTGGTAAGTTCGAAGAGTTAGGGATAAACGCATACCCTACGACTTTAGACACACAACGCGATTAAGAATAAGGACGTGACAATTCAACCACCAATAGGAGATAATTAAGGAGTAATAAAACCTAAGTAAACACATCTTTAAATTATCATACGAACACACAATAATTAGACGTAGACTACCCATTAGTTTAGATAATTAGATAAGTAGAAGTAATCGGTAGAAATACCAAAACCCCCAAATCCAAACGCCGAGATTCGTACCTTTCCATTTCCTAAAAAATATAAAAAGATAAAAAAATAATCTTCCTCAACCCCAACCTTAGCGTAGTAACTTCTCACTAGCATTCCTATTCCCCTAGAGAACGATATCAATACCCGTGGCTTACCCTAATACTACACTACAACGATTAGGTTCACTGCCTAGGGTGTTATAAAACTTGCTCGAAGAAAAGGAAGTTCCTTTGACCCCGAACGACGCGTATAGCATTATCAAGTTTTTGGCGCCGCTGCCGGGGAATAGAATAGCTAGTTAGTAGTCCACCTCGTTTAGGTTTCTTTGCTTAATTCCTATCAAGTAAAATTTTCTCATTCTTAGCTTTCTCCTAGTCTATCCCCCTTCTTCGTGACCTTTTTTCGTAATTCCATCACTTTTCATCATGGAAGGTGATAACCAACCACCATTCATCAACCCACCACCAATTGACCCGCTAAGAGCCCGTACTCTTGGTGAATACTCGAGACCAAGCCACCTAGGCTATAGGAACACCATTGAGCTTCCCCACCAAGCCCAAACTACGACCCTGCGATCCGACACCATCCGGTTGGTGCAAAACGGATGTGCATTCCATGGACTTCGTTCCGAAGATCCTAATCAGCATCTAAGGGATTTCCTTAAAATTGTCGATTCCATCAACCTTGATGCTACTACTCGGGAGACTACGCGCCTGCGTCTCTTCCAATTCTCTCTACGGGACCAAGCTAGTAATTGGCTTGAGCGACTTCCCGCCGGCTCCATCTCAAGTTGGGATGATCTCACCTTTCGCTTCCTTGCTCAATTTTTCCCACCGGGGAGAACCACTAAACTTAGGAATGACATCTTGATGTTCCAACAACGTCAAGGTGAATCTCTTTACGAAGCATGGACTCGATTCAAGGACTTACTTCATAAAGTCCCTCATCACGGCATTGATCTTTGGCTCCAAGTCCAAATCTTTTATGATCATGTCAACTTCCCCACTAAGCGATCCATTGACCAAGCGGCCGGTGGAAAACTTAGTGATCTCACCGCGGAAGAATCATGGGGTATAATAGAGGACCTTGCTCTCTATGACAACGAAAGTTGGAATGACCCCCGTGAGTTGCCCAAAACCGTTAAGGCAATCTCCTTGCCTCCCATTGACTCACAATCTTCCTACCGTAGGATGATCGAACTTGAAGATCAAGTTAAATTCCTAATGAGTTCCTACGAAAATCCTAAGTCTTCACATCAAGTGAATAAAATCACTCTTCCTTGTGAGTTATGTAGTGGTCCCCATGACACTCGTGATTGCACAAGACTCCCCGAACAAGATTTTGCGGACTACGCATCCATGCGTACCGATGGAGCGGGAGAGAAGTGTTACACTTTCAAGCCCGAACAAAACAACTTAGGAAACTCCTACAACCCCTGATTGGTGCAAAACCGTCAAGTTATCTCACGCAAGCTAGCCACTTGTGAATGACCAACCGTAAGAAACTCAAAACAGCTCACACACCAATGCAATGAAGATCAGAGGAATATAGGGAATTCCTGGGTCGTTAAATCCCACGGAGGATGAATTGGTGTTAAACAACTTCAGATGTCGAATAATCACTAAGGATAGTGATCAGAAAGGATTTTGATAAATAATTACCTAAAGAAAAGATCTATAAATTACAGCGACTTAAATGCAAATTAAAAGAAATTAAAAAGTTAATATATTAAATAAACGCTATCACTATTTTTAAAATCGATGTTTTCTTCTAATTTTATAAAACAAAATAACTTAAATAATCTATTTTAATCAAAACGTAAACTTAAATTACTTAAAAACGTTATTTAAAACGGAAACGAGCGTTATTTACGAAAATGGCGCTGGAGCGCAAGATAAAACGTAAATTTTATGAAATAAAAGGCCTATGAATGTAAAATCAATTTTCTTACTTACGATATGATAAAAGAAAATTTTACAAAAAAGAATTATATTTTTTAGATTATTATTTTATTTATTATGATTTAAATACTATAAAACACTAATTAATTGATTAAAAATATTAAAACTAATTAGAAAAATCTGCAAAAATCATAGAAACTACTTTACACTATGGGGAATCTAAGAAAAATAAAAAGGGGCCAACAACTTATTGGAATAAGCTGGTAAAAAGCTAAATGGACAATAAGCTCTTAAGTATTAAAAACGGTATAAAAGGAACTAACATGCAAAATATAACGCAAAAGACCCAAGGGCATGTTGGTAGTGGAGTGGTGTGTTGGAGCGTGGCTGAGCTGGGCTGGAGGTCCCTAGTTCGAGTCCCACTCTTTCCTTTTTGCTTCTTTTATTTTTTCCTAACTTAACACTACATATCCTTTAAGGCCAAAGCTAAGTTAAAAGATTACACAAAGTGCTCAGTAGAGCAGTTGGTATGGTGTGGGGTTGCTGTGTGCGTGTGTTCTGAGTGCACAGACCCAGGTTCAATTCCTGGTTCTGTCACTTTTTGCACTTATTTATTTTTTTGATTTTTTTTTTAAAACTGAAAATATACAATAAAATAAGCATTTTTTATAACTACAATTTTTTATGAAAATGACTAGGAGGCACTTAACTAGCTTAAGATTTTTCAACAGTGGACTAATAAGAAAAATGAATATGCACAAGTTGTTTTAAAAAAGGGGTCAAAAGAAGCTGATGAATAAGCACTGAATAAGCTAATTATAAGTGAACTACTATTTTTCTAATTTTGTTAAGCAACTAAACTTCAATATCCCAAAAGGATTTAAGCTAAATATTAGTAATAAACACACACTAAAATTCTAAAGTTTATTCAAAAACCGACTAATAAAAATTTGACTTTTAAAAGAAATGAACTAATTTGACTTTAATGAACTAGGGATTGATTTTAATGATTGAATATATTATAATAAGCTAAAGTAAGACTTGTTTAATCAATTTTATCAACTTGTACACATGAAAACAAGATTATGGATCATGAAATTCATAACAGTGGACAAGTAGATTAAAGTTAGAAGCTATTTTGACTTTTACTCAAATAAGACTTGGTTTTTATGACTTAAATGAGCTATATTATCCTATTGTAACATGTATCAACCAATAACAAAGACATTAACAACCTTAAACACAGTTTAATAAGCAAATCCAAACGTCCCTTTATAAGGCAGTTTTGAAGCTTTTTAAAGCTAAACACTGATTTAAGCAAATATACTGATTCATACACACATTTAATGTTATAAAGGACTGATTTAAGCTCATAAATACTGATAATAACAACTAATACCTACTAATCATTATTATGCAATATTACTTAGTGAAATATTGAAAACTCAACAACTGAGAAAACTAAAGAACAAGTAACTTATTTTAAGTAATATATTGACTTATCAATACCAAAGAAGCATTAAATCACATAAATAAGCAGTATATAAGCTTTTAAACAGTAGTTGGCTAAAATGAAGGAATAAGCTTACAAATTTGAATTCAAACATAAACAAAGAACCAAGGGCTGAGAATCACTCCTATAGCTTCCCAAGAAGCTCTAAACCAATAAGCAATCCATAGTCAACATGCTTCAGCTTTCTTGCACCTTCCCCACTGAATTTTGATTTTCAAGCTATTTTTGAATATTTTTGTGAATTTTTCTTTTTGAAACTAAACTGAGTTGTAAGATTCCTAATAGCTTACAGAAGCTTTATAAGAGCTTTTAAGAGCTTACTGAGTTCAAAATAACAACCACAAACAACTTAAGCTAAATTTGAGATTTTGGCTCAAAAATTGCATAAACTGGATACGTAAATAAAAATTGAAATTGAAACTGAAAATATGTTTTTATTACACTGAAATAAGATTACAAAACACTTGAAAACTTAAACATAAACTGGAAAACTTAAATTTATTAAAAACAACATACGAAAATTAAATTACACTACTACTTCTTCTCCATTGCACCTTTTCCCATTTATAATGATCCTTTATACTCCTTGTCGACTTCTGAGTTAATCCCATCATTTTTGAACCATTGGATCCATCCAGCTAATCAATTGTGACAAATGTCATTTTTGGCGGGAAAGCTTTTTGAGTGGGTTTAATCAATTAATGCGTTTTGGGTGGATGTGATAGGTGTTAGGGAGTTGGTAAGGAGCAGTAAAGGTGGAAGGGTTGAGGTGGAAAGGTGAAAAAACTGTGGGTGAGATGGTATGGTTTTGGTTTACAGTGTGGGTGAAGAAGGTGTACAGTAACACTGGTTTGGGTGGCGGGTTTTACTTTAAAAGGTGGGTCGGGTTAACTGGATTTGGGCCTGGGATAAGCTGGGTTGTGTTTTGGACTTGCTTTGTGTTTGTGTTGGATTGGATTTAATAACACAAGGACCATGGTTGTAATTTGTGAAAAGTTAAGGACTGAAACTGTAATATTTCCAAACTTATCACAAGGGCTAAAATTGTAACATGGGAATAGTACAAGGACTAATATTGCATAAAATTTCATTTTTAAATGTCCAAGGACTAAAATTGCCAAGTTTGAAATTTAAGGGCCTAACTTGTAATTTTCCAAAAGTTTACCATAAGGACCAATTTTGTCATTTATGAATAGTACAAGGTTTATTTTTGATTATTTTCACTTTTAAAATTCACCAAGGACTATATTTGACATTTTTCAAAGTTGAAGGACTAAAGTTGTCAATTTGTGATTTTTAAACTTAGAAGGGTTTGTTTTGACAACTTTTGAATCCTATGGACCTTAAATGACTTTTTACAAGTTTTTGAATTTCCAGGGACTAGTTTTGACAACTTTTGTAACTTGGGGGACTAAAACTGCCAATTATGCAAACTTGATACGTTTTTCACCAGATTTTGGTGTTTTTGCATTTAAAACATATAAAACACTTGTTTGTGATATTTTTATCATTTTGAAGCATTTCAGAGTGTTTTCAGATGTTTTTGCAGTCTAGATAGTACAAAAATGATGAGTATTTAGACACTCATCAATCCCCCACACTAAGATATTGCTAGTCCCTAGCAATGTTTTATGAAAAGTTAATGGATTTTATCTCTTTACCAAAAGCCATTACTTCTGGAGTAGCCAATTGTTTAAGTTCAAGTAAGAACTTTGGTACAATGATAACCAAATGATTTTAAGCAAATCACCAGCTTTCAACGGATTTGATTTGTCTTTACCAGAAGCCGTTTGCTTCTGGACTAGCCAACTCTTAGATAAATTATCAATATTATCTTTGGTGAGTCGATTACCAATTATGGATTTCCCACTGCCTTTACCACAAGCCATAAACTTGTGGGCTAGCCAACTCTTCACTAATTAAAGATATGGTGAGTTGAATACCATACAATTTTGGGCAAATTGCAAGCCATAAACGGATTTGAGATATCTTTACCAAGAGCCGTTTGCTCTTGGATTAGCCAATCCTTATGTGGGTTAGACATGGTGGACTGATTACCATTTGTTGTGTTTATTACATAATACTTCCACTAAATAAAAAAATTTTAAAATTTGGCCATTTTGGGGGAAAAAGGGACTAAAAGGGTACATTTATGATCAAATTCGCCAGAATTTCCCCCCCACACTTAGAAATGAATATTGTCCTCAATATTCAAAGTACCGGCTGTTATGCCGAAACTTAGAACGTAAAAAGATAACATTACTAGCTAAGTGTAGAAACACAACAATTATTCTCTTTTTTAATATTTACAATTTTCATTCATTTTTAAGGTCTATATACAACATGTGGGGCATCTCCCCCACACTAGGGTGGTACACACGGGTGAAAACCCATGTTTAACTACTGTTTTTGATTACCGAGTCGCTAGCTTGACTCGACCCCGAATTCATTGGTTCATGGGGAAGTAAGTGGAAGAGACAATCTCCATCGGATTTTCGTTCAAGATGTTTGTATAAACATTGAAGTACGTGAAAGTTCCACACCGATGAGATATACATAGACCTGGCTCACAAATGATAAATGAAAATGCCGGGGTCAAAGATAATGTCTTCATTCCCGAAGGAGTGAAGAACAGGAGAAGCCACGGGATAGGTGAAGAAAAGAAAGAAAATCATGATGAAAATCATGACTAACTCATTTGATTCTTCATCCATAGGAGAATTCATGATTTCTGGGTCATGAATTTCATCATTTAAGCTCATTTGATCAAGACATATTCTGGGTGGGAGGGATGGGATTTTGATATCAAGCAAGTTCTCATGGCTGAGAACATTTCCCTCCGGAACACAAAGATCATTTATGTCTAGATCAAAGTGGAAGTTATCATACTCTGGTAGAGATATGATATGAGTGAGTTCAAAGGAGAACTCCTCGTAAAGAGAATCATTCACAAGATGTAAATCTGTGAATTCTTGTTCCATTGTGGGCTCATCACTATCCTCGTCAAAGATTGGATTGTTAGAAATCCAAGTGAATTCAGATTCAAATTCAAATAGAGGATTGGTGAAAGTGGTTTTGAATGCTTCGGGAACAAGGCGATTAACATTCTCTATTGGACTGTTAGGGTGAGAAGTGAGTGAACCATCATTATAAAGGAGACTTTCAATTTCTCCTAGGTTGACATTGAAATCACAGATATCATCATCATTTTCTGATGAAAGTGGAATGAAATCGGAGAAAGTCTCAAAATGATCTTTTGAACACTCAAGAGGGGAAAGGATATCACACAAATGCTCAAAAGTTCCCTGTGACTCTCTCAGGATTGGGACAAGGTCCTCAACACTAGACTTTATGAATTCGTCCGATTCCTTTTCAGGAACAGTGTCAAGATGCTCGTCCCCCATGTTCAGAGAGTGAGTGGGAGTTTCGGGTGTGATGGCAGTTGCTTGAGAATGAATCTCAACTGCTGGAATATCAACTGATGAACTTGATGAATCTTCAAGTGTATCCTCATCATCACTGTCATCAGGAATAAAACGAAATTGAGAGCTAGATCTGGCTGCTTTTTCTTTTGCAATTGATTCCCTAATAGATTTTTCAAAGGTAATTTGGGAATTTATTTTAGCAACCTGCTCTTCAGCTAGCAATTCTTCCATGGATTTCTTATGTGAATTTTGAATGACGGGACATTGTGGGAGTGGAGATTTGTCAAAACCGGAAGGTTGACATTGATAATCATCATGAGGACCCCCACAATATACACAAGAAAAACTGGGAACATTATGAAATGTTGTCTTACTCAACTCCTCAGTTCTTTTCACTGACTCCAGAAGCTCTAGATAAGTGTCTTGTTGGGTTTGTTGAGGAGTTTGAGTCATTTGGCACTGTGGAGGTTGGTCGTGATATGGATAGTCGTAATTGTTACAAGGAAATGGATTCCCTGTTTGACAATCAGAGCTGAGATGGGGATCTCCACAGTTCTCACAACAGTAAAACTGTTGAGCCTGGATTGGTGAATCATATGGATATTGGTCATAACCAAAGTTCTGAGCATCACCGGAAAACTGTTCATAGACAATCGTGTTTCCGGGTTGACATTCAAATCCTTGGTGAGGACCTCCACAAAATTCACAGCAGTATTGTTGATTGTATGAAGATAAGTCGGGCTGTGGTGGGTAGTTGGAAAAATTTGAGGGGTCGTTAAATGAGTTCGGATTAGAATCATAATCAAATGAATTCCTCGAACCACAAAACAAACAACTCCCGTTCCGAATATCATTACCACACTGTACACACGTACACCAGCGACATGGTGAACCAAAAAGAGGTTCACCACAACCGACACAAGGAATAAACGATTCTATTTGAGAGTTATGAGAAGGAATCAGTTCATTCAAAGAATCAACAAAACCAACATGGTGATCCGAATGACTATTAAGACTCGAAGAACATTTTGAAAAATCCGGAGGTGGGACAAGTGGTGTGCTCTGAGAGATAGCAATTTCCACCACTTCTGTTATGGACTCCGGTTCTGGTTCTTGAGAAACGTGAAGATTAGGCAAGTCATTCTTGCTAGTCACCGGTCTTAATTCTGCATAATTTCTTCTAACCGTAAATTGTGAAAGTGTAGGATCAATTTTAGACGGCTTAGGAGCAATCGAGGGATTAGATCTTTGGATAACCGTAGGTTGGACGTATTTAGCACCTCCATTATCAGAGGGAAGTACCTTGTCCTTTGTCACCCCGGTTTCTCGTTCCATTTCCCTACGCAGAATCAATGGATCATCACGAACAACACGAATTCTTGACATTTGTGATAAAATAGGAAGTTTTTCAACTTCGTTCCAGATTTCGTCGTAGTCGAGAGATTCCATGAGAATAGAAGAAGTTAGAATCAAATGGATAGAGGGTAAAGGAATAAAGAATCAAAAAGGGTAAGAGGGTAAAGATGAATATTTTTGGATTTTTGGATAAACATTTTGTAAAAACAAAGAATGAAAATATTTTTGGTGTTGTTAACACTTTAGGAAAAGTGTTAATGAACTTTTTGATTTTGATAAACTTTACAAAAAAAAACTGTTTACAAAAGGTGGTATATGTGCAAGAATGGATCTGGAAATGCTTAAAACACGCTTACAGCCTCCCCGGCAGCGGCGCCAAATTTTGATTGGTGCAAAACCGTCAAGTTATCTCACGCAAGCTAGCCACTTGTGAATGACCAACCGTAAGAAACTCAAAACAGCTCACACACCAATGCAATGAAGATCAGAGGAATATAGGGAATTCCTGGGTCGTTAAATCCCACGGAGGATGAATTGGTGTTAAACAACTTCAGATGTCGAATAATCACTAAGGATAGTGATCAGAAAGGATTTTGATAAATAATTACCTAAAGAAAAGATCTATAAATTACAGCGACTTAAATGCAAATTAAAAGAAATTAAAAAGTTAATATATTAAATAAACGCTATCACTATTTTTAAAATCGATGTTTTCTTCTAATTTTATAAAACAAAATAACTTAAATAATCTATTTTAATCAAAACGTAAACTTAAATTACTTAAAAACGTTATTTAAAACGGAAACGAGCGTTATTTACTAAAATGGCGCTGGAGCGCAAGATAAAACGTAAATTTTATGAAATAAAAGGCCTATGAATGTAAAATCAATTTTCTTACTTACTATATGATAAAAGAAAATTTTACAAAAAAGAATTATATTTTTTAGATTATTATTTTATTTATTATGATTTAAATACTATAAAACACTAATTAATTGATTAAAAATATTAAAACTAATTAGAAAAATCTGCAAAAATCATAGAAACTACTTTACACTATGGGGAATCTAAGAAAAATAAAAAGGGGCCAACAACTTATTGGAATAAGCTGGTAAAAAGCTAAATGGACAATAAGCTCTTAAGTATTAAAAACGGTATAAAAGGAACTAACATGCAAAATATAACGCAAAAGACCCAAGGGCATGTTGGTAGTGGAGTGGTGTGTTGGAGCGTGGCTGAGCTGGGCTGGAGGTCCCTAGTTCGAGTCCCACTCTTTCCTTTTTGCTTCTTTTATTTTTTCCTAACTTAACACTACATATCCTTTAAGGCCAAAGCTAAGTTAAAAGATTACACAAAGTGCTCAGTAGAGCAGTTGGTATGGTGTGGGGTTGCTGTGTGCGTGTGTTCTGAGTGCACAGACCCAGGTTCAATTCCTGGTTCTGTCACTTTTTGCACTTATTTATTTTTTTGATTTTTTTTAAAACTGAAAATATACAATAAAATAAGCATTTTTTATAACTACAATTTTTTATGAAAATGACTAGAAGGCACTTAACTAGCTTAAGATTTTTCAACAGTGGACTAATAAGAAAAATGAATATGCACAAGTTGTTTTAAAAAAGGGGTCAAAAGAAGCTGATGAATAAGCACTGAATAAGCTAATTATAAGTGAACTACTATTTTTCTAATTTTTTTAAGCAGCTAAACTTCAATATCCCAAAAGGATTTAAGCTAAATATTAGTAATAAACACACACTAAAATTCTAAAGTTTATTCAAAAACCGACTAATAAAAATTTGACTTTTAAAAGAAATGAACTAATTTGACTTTAATGAACTAGGGATTGATTTTAATGATTGAATATATTATAATAAGCTAAAGTAAGACTTGTTTAATCAATTTTATCAACTTGTACACATGAAAACAAGATTATGGATCATGAAATTCATAACAGTGGACAAGTAGATTAAAGTTAGAAGCTATTTTGACTTTTACTCAAATAAGACTTGGTTTTTATGACTTAAATGAGCTATATTATCCTATTGTAACATGTATCAACCAATAACAAAGACATTAACAACCTTAAACACAGTTTAATAAGCAAATCCAAACGTCCCTTTATAAGGCAGTTTTGAAGCTTTTTAAAGCTAAACACTGATTTAAGCAAATATACTGATTCATACACACATTTAATGTTATAAAGGACTGATTTAAGCTCATAAATACTGATAATAACAACTAATACCTACTAATCATTATTATGCAATATTACTTAGTGAAATATTGAAAACTCAACAACTGAGAAAACTAAAGAACAAGTAACTTATTTTAAGTAATATATTGACTTATCAATACCAAAGAAGCATTAAATCACATAAATAAGCAGTATATAAGCTTTTAAACAGTAGTTGGCTAAAATGAAGGAATAAGCTTACAAATTTGAATTCAAACATAAACAAAGAACCAAGGGCTGAGAATCACTCCTATAGCTTCCCAAGAAGCTCTAAACCAATAAGCAATCCATAGTCAACATGCTTCAGCTTTCTTGCACCTTCCCCACTGAATTTTGATTTTCAAGCTATTTTTGAATATTTTTGTGAATTTTTCTTTTTGAAACTAAACTGAGTTGTAAGATTCCTAATAGCTTACAGAAGCTTTATAAGAGCTTTTAAGAGCTTACTGAGTTCAAAATAACAACCACAAACAACTTAAGCTAAATTTGAGATTTTGGCTCAAAAATTGCATAAACTGGATACGTAAATAAAACTTGAAATTGAAACTGAAAATATGTTTTTATTACACTGAAATAAGATTACAAAACACTTGAAAACTTAAACATAAACTGGAAAACTTAAATTTATTAAAAACAACATACGAAAATTAAATTACACTACTACTTCTTCTCCATTGCACCTTTTCCCATTTATAATGATCCTTTATACTCCTTGTCGACTTCTGAGTTAATCCCATCATTTTTGAACCATTGGATCCATCCAGCTAATCAATTGTGACAAATGTCATTTTTGGCGGGAAAGCTTTTTGAGTGGGTTTAATCAATTAATGCGTTTTGGGTGGATGTGATAGGTGTTAGGGAGTTGGTAAGGAGCAGTAAAGGTGGAAGGGTTGAGGTGGAAAGGTGAAAAAACTGTGGGTGAGATGGTATGGTTTTGGTTTACAGTGTGGGTGAAGAAGGTGTACAGTAACACTGGTTTGGGTGGCGGGTTTTACTTTAAAAGGTGGGTCGGGTTAACTGGATTTGGGCCTGGGATAAGCTGGGTTGTGTTTTGGACTTGCTTTGTGTTTGTGTTGGATTGGATCTAATAACACAAGGACCATGGTTGTAATTTGTGAAAAGTTAAGGACTGAAACTGTAATATTTCCAAACTTATCACAAGGGCTAAAATTGTAACATGGGAATAGTACAAGGACTAATATTGCATAAAATTTCATTTTTAAATGTCCAAGGACTAAAACTGCCAAGTTTGAAACTTTAAGGGCCTAACTTGTAATTTTCCAAAAGTTTACCATAAGGACCAATTTTGTCATTTATGAATAGTACAAGGTTTATTTTTGATTATTTTCACTTTTAAAATTCACCAAGGACTATATTTGAAATTTTTCAAAGTTGAAGGACTAAAGTTGTCAATTTGTGATTTTTAAACCTAGAAGGGTTTGTTTTGACAACTTTTGAATCCTATGGACCTTAAATGACTTTTTACAAGTTTTTGAATTTCCAGGGACTAGTTTTGACAACTTTTGTAACTTGGGGGACTAAAACTGCCAATTATGCAAACTTGATACGTTTTTCACCAGATTTTGGTGTTTTTGCATTTAAAACATATAAAACACTTGTTTGTGATATTTTTATCATTTTGAAGCATTTCAGAGTGTTTTCAGATGTTTTTGCAGTCTAGATAGTACAAAAATGATGAGTATTTAGACACTCATCAACCCCTCATGGAGAAATCACCCTAACCTTAAGTGGAACCAAAACTCAAGCACACCCCAAAGCTCATCTAGTCCACCTAATAGGTTAAATTCTCTAAACACCGGGAACCCCGCTAATCTTGAGGCAATTGCATCTAGATTCATGTCATCTCAAGAAACTCGATTGACTAAGCTTGAAGCCGATTTTAAGAGAAGACAAGGCGAGATGACAAACAAGCTTGATGCTCTCTTAAAAGCCTTTAATGAACGAGAAATTGGAGCACTTCCAAGTGACACTATAAAGAACCCAAAAGTGAATTCGATTTCGTCGACTTCATATTCTTGTTCACCATGGGAGAATGCACATCCATGCCCCTCACACCCAATGGTTCATTCGGTAAATGCTATCAAAAAGGGTTCCAAGCCATCCAAAATGAGGTACCAAGGCCCTGCACCATTGGTAGAACCTACTCTTGAGAAACCCGTCAACCAAGAACCCAAACCTAGTCTAGAGGAGGAGTACAAGGAACTCCATCAAGAAAAACTGGTTCTTGAAGTCTTAGCTCATGCACCTTATTATAATGCTTTAAAAGAAAAATATGAGTTAGAACTTAAACATGGAAAACATGGGTCCGCTTTTGTGCGAAATAATTTACCTAAGAAGTTTGATGATCCCGGTCTATTTACTCTACCGTGTAGGCTTGGAACTTCCAAACCTCTCGATGCTCTAGCCGACTTAGGATCATGCATCAATCTTGTTCCGTTGTCCCTCCATAGAAGCCTTAACTTAGGTAAGATAGAACCAACGGAAACTATCTTAGGTCTAGCGGATGGTAGTGTTACACATCCGGTAGGAATAATAAAAGACATGGTAGTACACGTAGGAGAGTTGACTCTTTTGGCCGACTTTCATGTGCTAGACATAAATAAGGACCCGACATGCCCATTACTAGTAGGAAGAGGATTCTTAGCTACCGCTAGTGCCATCATTGATTGGAAGATGTCCAAGATAGTGGTAGGAGAGGGGAGTGCTAGGTCAATTTACGATGTCAAAAGGCATACGTACTACAAAGAAGAAGAAATCCCACATGAGATTAGGTTGGATAGGACGCCTTCTAGATATGGACTGATGAGTGTGTAAATACTCATCATTTTTAGTCAAATCTGAACTGCAAAACGTTTAAAAATGCTCAGAAATGCATCAAAATACTGAAAATATCTCAAAATTGCATTTTATATGTTTCAGATGCAAAATGTTCAAAATCAGATGAAAAATGAGCAAAGTTTGCGTAATTGGCAGTTTCAGTCCCCCAAGTTTCAAAAATTGTCAGAAATAGTCCCTGAGCACATAATTTCAAAAGAAAAATCACCAAAGGTCCTTTTTAAATCATAAGTTGTCAAATTTAGTCCTTTGGTGAAAAATGTCAAAAGTTTTGAGAAATTACAAAATTGGTCCTCCAAGTTTAAAAATTGGCAGAATTGGTCCCTGGAAAATTGGAAAATGGCAGCTTTGGTCCTTGTACTATTAACACTTGTCAATTTCAGCCCCTGAAACATCTTTGATGAATTGGCAGTTCTAGTCCTTGTATTTTCAGAAATGGCAAATGAAGTCCTTGATTATTAAGACCCCTTCACACCTTTTTGGACTTGCCAACTGCAATTGACCCCCTGCCTTAAACCCTTATGACCCCTGTCATTAACACCTTTGGACCCCCCCTTTTTAATATCCCAGTCAAACCACACTTTGACTTCCCACTTCCCTCCTTCACGAGATACCACATTCACCATCATCACTCCCCTGCTACTCCTCTGCTAACACTCCACCATCATCACCAACCCTACCCTCTACCCCCCTCCAAACACAACAAGCCAAGGAAGCATTTAATGCCCTCTCCAATCTCTCACTCAAGCCCCAGCTGGCTTAAACACTTTTGGCGCCAAAACCTTTTAAACGGCCAAGATCACTTGTATACATCCAATGGTCAATTTTGTTGCTGGGAACTATTTAGAGAGGTGAGAGAAAGATAGTTTGGGTATAAAAGACAAGAGGAAGCAGCAAGAGAAGAGTAGTTAGATTATTTTTCAAAAATGTATGTCGACTTTTAGCTTATCATGTCTTAATTAGTTTTTAGTTGTAATTTCAAACTTCTTTGTATTAAACTTAAGTGTTTTAGTGTATGACAACTGATTTCAAGTATCAATTCCAAGTTATTGTTGAAATTTCATACTTATATGCCAGTGTTAAAATTCTCAGTTTCTAACTATCATGTATCAGCTTTAATCAGCTTATTTATGAGGTCTAACAAGCTTATATAAGCTCATAATAGCTTTTTGTAAGCCTGTAATCAAGTTTCAAACAAAATTGGATTATGGTCAACAAAAGTCAACATAGGAGCAAAATTGATGCAGAAAGGGAAATGGTTGAAGCAGACATGGATTTGGGTTGACTTATAGTCAGTTGGGTTGGATTTGATAGGTTAGTGGTTCTGGTCTCACTGTTTGCAAGCCATTGTGGCTATGGACACTTGTAAGTGTTTTTCAACAATTCATAGCATAATCTGTTTATGTGGTTACAAGTAGTTAAAATCTTTCCATTAAGGTGTATTTAGGTTAATTAGACTTAGTTTGATTATTAATATTTGTTGAATCAGTAGTTAGCTTTGATTTTGATTGCAAATCAGTGTATAAAAGGGTGTTTGGATTGACTGTTAAACTGTCTTAGAAATTTAATCAGTAGTAGATACCTGTTAGTTCATGCTTATTAAGCTCATTTGAGCTCATATCAGTCATAAAAACTGCACTTGCAACTCCAAAAGTCAAAATCTTGGTTAATCTGTCTCACTGCCTCACTGTTGTAATTTTTGATTAGCAAAAGTCTTATTTTGTGTTTATAAGTCATTAACATTGCTTGCACTGTGTTCATTACACCATATTACATCATAACCTGTCCTAAAACTGGAATCAAAGTTCACATTAGTCAAACTTATCTCAATTGTTAAAAAGTCAAATTTGGAAAATCTGTTTTGGGCTCAACTGGTGAGAATTTTCTTGGATTCATTTCTGAGCCAATCTCAGTGAGACTTGGCATTTTAAAAAGTTCAGCTGGTGTCCTTTCTTATCACCATTTTTGTGGTATTTTACAAATTTTTTATAAGCTCTAAACAGCTTCTCTTTTAGGACCTTTTTGCCCTGCTCCAAATACTTAGCATAAACTGAGTTTTTCTCAGTTTTATGCAGGTTTGCACAGGGCTCATAAGAGCTTGTTAAAGTCTGATAATTGGTTTGTAAGGTCTCAGCTAGGTCTACTTTAGGTCCCCATAATTGGTTTCTGATTTCTAGCTTATTTGAGTGCTCAACTTTAAGCTCAAAGTAGGTACCTGAAACTGTTTTTTTTTTTGCTTATTAGTTCAACACATCAAATCTGTGCCAATCACATTTCTGAGGTTAAATCTTGTTGTTTTTAGTTGCATTTAGGTATTTGTAGTATATTAGAACTTTTGTATTAAGTTGGTGGCTTATTGTTGTGTTTGGCTTATTCAAAGTGCTTATCTATAAGCACTTATCATAGCAGTTGCATAATTCTCCACATAAGCACTTGTTTTTCCATTTTTCCTAGATTCAGTACATTATTTTAGGCTTAACTTGAATTTTTTAGATTTTTCTAGGTCAGTTTACTATTTTTCTTAATTAAAATAAATTTTTAGCACTTTTTAATTAGCTTTAAATACAAATAATTCAGAAAAGTCTCAAAAAAATAATTTTTCAATTTTCTTAAGTTTAGA
>BPTQ01000007.1:231751353-231835984 GCA_019973895.1 Chrysanthemum seticuspe | reverse complement strand
TTTTATAAATCTTTTTCTTTTAATAAAAATGTTGATAATAAGATTAATAATAATTAATTTTTGATAAAAATTGATAATTCATTAATGGATTTTATGTTCCTTTACACTTTATTTCGATCTTTTTATTTTAATTCTGAATCTTTTTAGATTTTATAGTTTTCTCTTAAAAGTTTTGATAAAAATATAAAAAGACTAATAAAAAGATAAAAGATCCTTAAAATTTGATAATTTTTGATTAATTTAATGAATTTTTATGGATTTTTCTAGGTCAGTTTACTATTTTTCTTAATTAAAATAAATTTTTAGCACTTTTTAATTAGCTTTTTTTTTCAATTTTTCTTAAGTTTAGATAAATATAAAAAGACAAAAAAATATTTTTCTAGATTTTTCTTAGTTAAATTTGTATTTTTAAGTAATTTAATTAGTTTTTAATAGTTTAAAATTCCTAGAAATAGAAAAATAATCAGAAAAATATAAAAATAGTTTTGAAAATTCTCTTTTGATATTTTAGATTTTTTCTAAGTCTTAATTTTATTTTTCTAGCTTTATTTCACATTTCCTTGTATTTTAGGTAATTACTTAATAGTTAAAAATAGTTTTTAATTAATAATAATTAGAATAATAGTTGTAAAAATAATTTTCTTTTTCTAAATATTTTCTTTTATCATTAGGTTTGTAAAAATATCATTTTCATATTTTTAGGGTTAATATTGTGTAAGTTTCACATTTTTATTTGTACGTCGCGTAGTTTTTAAATTAAGTTTTATAAAAACATAAAATCAAAAACATCATTTTAAATATAGTGATAGAGTTTATTTAATAGTTTTTATCTTTTTAATTTCCTTTAATTTGCATTTAAGCCATTGTAATTTGTTGGCTCTTTCTGTAGTTATAATCAATTCAACCCCCTTTTCCGTTCAAATTCCTCGATCACTTTACGTTTGATAATCCATTGCATAGCTCGCTGGGACATAACGACCCGGGGAAACACTATACTCCTCAGATCTTCATTGCATTCGTGCTTAAGCAGTTTTAAGCTTATTACGGTCGGCCATTCACAAGTGGCCGGCTTGAGTGATTCAGCTTGACTGTTTGGCATGCATCATGGACCTTGGATAGATAAGAACCTCATAGGTCCCCAACGACCTTTCTACTTAGATGAAGCCTTTGCTAGTAAAGCAACTTTCCATGAAAAAGAGATGGCTAGGGACATGGAAGTGAACCCGTTCGAGGACGCCTTAGTATTTAGGAAGATGACCGAGTTCCTAGGAAGTTTGACCGTCAACCTTGTCATGAATAGGTGGAAAATTGAAAAGCCTAAACATAAGTGGGATTGGAATAGACCACCTAGTGATGGTAATGGAGAGTGGCACATTAGGATAACAATCTATGATCCCGATGGAGAGAAGTTTGAAAAGGCATATCGAACCGAACGTACTACTAGGAACCTAAATGATAAGTTTGATCCTTATGACATTGTTAAGGATAGGCTTACTTATATCGGTACGTAGGAGCACGACTACGAGTCTAGCTACAAGACTCTTAAATAAAGAAATGCGCTTCGTGGGAGGCAACCCATGCTTAATTGTTTGCTTGTTAGTGTCGTATATCTTTTATTGATTGTTTATTCTCATGTTTAAATTTGTAAAAATGCTTTATTTTATTTTTAACCTCGTCTTAATTGCATATAAAGGTATTTTACATAAAGGATAAGTGTAGGGAGGATTACACACGTTTTCAAAAGAAACGTAAACATGAGAATAACAATTCATTAAAAGATATATATGTGTGTTTGTTCGAGTAAAATGCTTGTATCGAGTCATAATGGATGCTTTGAAGAAATTTTTCCAGATTCTAAAGATGTAAATTTTCCAGAATTTTTTCCAGAAAATCGCAGACCAGTTTTTGTCAGGATAACCTGACGGCGTCAGGATTGCAACCTGACGGCGTCAGGAAGGAGTAAAAATATCATATTACTTTTTTCTCGTTTTCTGAGCTACTTATAAATTTTTAGAATTTTCCAGGTCTTAATTTTCCAGAAATTCTGTAAACATCCATTCCACAAGCATTATATCTTAGTTTAGTAGAGTCTTATATATATTATTACCGCCGATTTTACGCGAAGGTTTCGTTTGTTTTCTTCGAATGTGCAGGTTTTATTTATCAAGAGGAAGAAACAAAAGGTTGGAAGGAGCTTTTCACGCACACATTCTTCTTGGAAAGGATTTAACCACTACTTTACACGGATCCTACCGAGATAATCAGGGGAGTACTAGTTTCTTTCGTTTTTAATTACCTTCCATTATCATAACTTTGATACTTTCGGGGAACATTGGGGACAATGTTCATTTTAAGTGTAGGGAGGGAAAATAAAACGGGAACTTTGAAACTATGCTTATCCTTGATTATTTGCTTTGTCCAATTGTATTTGTGTAATAAACCATGAGAAAATGTCGGTTAGGGTAATTTTGGCACCAAATTTAAAATTTTTCATGACATATAGGAGTGGGCCATTAGTCTTAACAAAAGCATCTCACGGATAGGAAGTTGCATGACTAGCACAAAAACCCTTTACCACCCTAATTCCACCCAAAATGTGAGGATCGCCCTTAGATTAGTAGGAATTAAAAGCATTCATCTTTAATGCTTAGAGTGTGAACCGGTAGTATATTAGATTCTAGAACTTGTTTTGTGATGCATTCCGAGATCGCTAGTAAGACTACACTTGTGTAGTTAGGAATAACTAAATGATAAGAGGCATTAGGATAACCCTTGTTTGATACCCGTAATATAATTACTTCTTCCACATCGGTTGAGTAATTCCCCCACACCCTTTGCGTTGTACTCATCTTTGGTACACGATACCCCTAGTTAACCCCTCAGAGCCTATCCTTTTCGCGGTTCTCGTGATGTTTCGGTTTTTCCGTAATATCAATGAAGAGCATTGCTTACACCCCACCCTCAAATATACACCCAAATCGCCTTAGCCTACCCTGTATGCACTCACTTTTAGTGCATTATTGTTATCACCCCAAACCCTTAGTTCAATTATCTAGTTGCTTGCATGAGTTGCTAAGTCGAGTCATATCATTTGTACACAGTTTTGTGATGATTGGGACTCATGGGAAAAAGTTAAAGTTTATAAAATGATTGGAAGGGAACGTTAAATTTCGTTATTTGCGTAATAACATACCCCAAGTGTTTTGATCTTTTCAATTCGGGTCAAATTAGTGTTAGAGTGATAAAAACTCAAGTGTAGGGATGTGCCTATAAATCCCTTTCATTTTGATGTTACCGTAGAGGATGGTAGAGTAAAAGTGTATGGAAAAAAAATCGGAAAAAAATAGAAAATGAGAAAAGAAAAAAATAGAGTGCTAAAAAAAAAAAAAAAAAAAAAAAAAAAAAAAAAAAAAAAAAAAAAAAAAAAAAAAAACGGGCTACCATCCTACATCTAAATTTTAAATTTATGTTTGGTTGTTTCAAGTAGCTAGAGTCTAGAGTGTCAAGTCTTGGCTTAGCAACGCCATTCTTCGTATGCTTGTAACAAAAAGATTTTTGACTTGCCACCACTAAATAGCCTACCCCACCAAACCCTTTGTTTCTCTACCGTAAGCCTAACATTACAACCCTTTAAAGACCTCTTTGATAGTCTTTCCTAGGTGCTTATGCCAAAGCGATGGAGGTTTGATCTATTTTCAAGCCTATGGTAATCTATGTACTAGGACCGGTTAATGAGTGTTTAATCTTCCATTTCCAACTTGTTATATTTCATATACACCCGAGAGAGATGTGAGTATCCAAACACCCCATGTGAGGTGCTAGTATGTAATTTCCGTGCTTGTTATGACTTTTGCGGGGCTTATATGTGTTGTGGACTGTTTTAAACCAATGCTTCATGACCCCTAACTTATAAATTAATTGGCTAAAAGCACATTTGCTTGAGGACAAGCAAATACCAAGTGTAGGGATATTTGATAAGGTTTTAAAATGTACCTTTTTGAGGGGTCGTTTAAGCCCTTATTTGATCACTTTTGTATCCGTTATTATTTAATATCGTTCATTTTCACTTTTTAGGTCTCTTGAAGGCAAATTGCTGTAATGGCACTTATTTGGACGAAAAGGCGTAGATATACGAAGAAAATGGCCAAAGTCAAGAATCGAGACACTCAAGCTGCTGAAAGACAAGGTGACGGCGTCACTGCTTAAACGCGACGTCGTCGGAGCATTTTGTGACGACACAGAAACCAAATTTCCTATTTTCAAGTGACGGTGTCAGGCTTTAAAAGAGTAGGCCGTCGCAACTCAGACGGCCTAGATTTGATCCAGACGGCGTCAGAAGCTGAAGAGGACGGCGTCACAAGCACAAGGTGACGCCGTCGCAAGACTAACGTGGCCAAGACGAAACCCTAATGACGGCGACCCGACGGCGTCACAAAACATAAGGTGACATCGTCGCACATGTAATCTTATATATAGAATCCGAATTTTTCTGTTTTAGAGAGTAGTCTTTTGGGAGTAAAAACCTAAACCAAACCAAGGCTGTCTTGTACAATATTTTAGGGTTCCAAACCCTATCTTACATCAAGATAAGTGTTTTACTTCATTAATCGAATTATGTCTTTGATTATTTGTGTGTATGGTTGCATGTTCTCCATGTCCGGCTAATTTACTTGTGTGTTTGCTTAGGGAATATGAAACTTAATTATTAAATATTGATTGGTTGTCTCTTATCTTAATTGATTAATGATCTAGTAATGCGATAGGTCATTCGTTGTGTAATTAATGCTTGATTAATCTTTGTGAACCTTAGGCTATAGCACCTAGAGCGGTTGTAGGCTAAACCATCCAAAGAGGCCTTAGAGTTAGAGTTTATATTCCCTAGTGGGTTTTGTAGACGAGACCCTTTGGTAAGTTCGAAGAGTTAGGGATAAACGCATACCCTACGACTTTAGACACACAACGCGATTAAGAATAAGGACGTGACAATTCAACCACCAATAGGAGATAATTAAGGAGTAATAAAACCTAAGTAAACACATCTTTAAATTATCATACGAACACACAATAATTAAACATAGACTACCCATTAGTTTAGATAATTAGATAAGTAGAAGTAATCGGTAGAAATACCAAAACCCCCAAATCCAAACCCCGAGATTCGTACCTTTCCATTTCCTAAAAAATATAAAAAGATAAAAAAATAATCTTCCTCAACCCCAACCTTAGCGTAGTAACTTCTCACTAGCATTCCTATTCCCCTAGAGAACGATATCAATACCCGTGGCTTACCCTAATACTACACTACAACGATTAGGTTCACTGCCTAGGGTGTTATAAAACTTGCTCAAAGAAAAGGAAGTTCCTTTGACCCCGAACGATGCGTGTAGCGTTATCACGGAGCGTAAGGAACTTTCTGCATACGTGCCACCTCTGCAGGTGTTGAAGCACACATATCGCTACATAAGCCATGCTTTACTTCCATCGGCAAATATCCTTTCTTGGAATTTTGCATACTGAATATCTTCAATAGTTTATCAATGTAAGCACTTTGACTTAAACCAATTAACTGCTTTGATCTCTCTATAGATCTTGATTCCCAGAATGTATGCAGCTTCTCCCAAATCCTTCATGGAAAAACACTATCCAAGATATGCCTTAATACTTTGCAAACTTGGAATGTCTTTTCCCATAACTAATATGTCATCGACATAAAGGATAAGGAAAATTACATCACTCCTACTAACTTTGTGATATACACATGGCTCATCAAGATTTTGAATAAATCCATAATTTCTTCATCCAATCTCTTATTCCATTGCCTCGATGCTTGCTTCAATCCATAAATGGATCTTTGAAGTTTGCATACACGGTTTGGAAATTGTGGATTCACGAACCCCTCAGGTTGCTTCATAGAGATGTCTTCATCTAAGCAACCATTCAAGAAGGTGGTTTTGACATCCATTTGCCATATCTCATAGTCATAGTACGCTGCTATAGCTATGAGAATTCTAATAGCTCTAATGTGTGCGATAGGAGAAAAAGTCTCCCCGGAATCTATGCCACAAGTTTGAGTGCGCAACTAGACGAGCTTTATAGATGTGTACATTTCCATCCATGTCGGTCTTTATTTTATAGAGCCACTTACTTCCAACTACCTTAGCATTTGGAGGTAAGTCAACCTCTTCCCAGACTTCATTATCTTTCATGGATTGCATTTCCCCATTCATTGCAGCTTGCCATTTGTCCTTTTCAGGAATTGCCATGGTAGCTCTATAATTAGCAGGCTCTCCAAGATCTCCTAATATAGTTTCCTCAACTTCTACATTAAGATATAGACGTTCAGGTGCACGCGTAGTCCTTACAGATCTACGAATGGGAATCACTTCAACTTCTAGTGGAGGACCCAGACTATCAGGTTCTACCGGAAGTACGTTAGTGTTTTCAGAAGGTAATGTATCTTCATGATCATCTTCCAGATCATAAACTCTCCCACTGAATTCTTGAGATACGAGATCCTTTTCAAGAAAATCTCCATACCTACCAACAATTACTTTATTTTCAGTTGGATAGTAAAAGTAGTAACCTATAGTTTCCTTAGGGTATCCTACAAAGATCACTTTACAGATCTCTGTTGGAGTTTATCTACTGAGTCACGTCTAACATACGCCCCGCAACCCTAGACCTTTAAATAATACAAGTTAGGATCTTTACCATGCCATATTTCATATGGTGTCTTATCAACCTTCTTGGTGGGAACGATATTCAGAATGCGAACAACTGTTTCTAAAGCATAATCCCAAAAGGATAAAGGCAGAGTAGTAAGATTAAACATTGATCGCACCATGTTTAAAAATGTACGATTCCTTCTCTCAGATACACCATTTTGTTGTGGAGTATGTAGAGATGTGAGATTCTGGACAATTCCATTCTCAGCTAAGTAATCTTTAAACTCTTGGCTTAGATATTCACCGCCTCTATCCGATCGAAGAGCTTTAATCTTCTTTCCTAATTGCAGCTCTACTTCTGCTTTGAAAACCTTAAAAGTTTCAAACACCTCATGTTTATGCTTAAGTAAATAAACATAACCATAATGGCTGAAATCATCAGTAAAGGTTAAGAAGTAGCTAGCACCTCTCTTTGACACATGTCTAAGTGGTCCATACACATCAGTATGAATAAGACCAAGTAGATTAGACGCCCTCTCCATATTACTATGAAAAGGTTTCTTTGTCATCTTCCCAGATATGCATGACTCACATTTATCAAATGATTCATCATTGATATTTTTCAAAAGCCCTTCACGTTGTAGCTTTTGCATGCGAGTCTTGCCTATATGAGCAAGTCTACAATGCCAAACATAAGAAGAATTCAAGTCCAACTTCATTTTCTTATTGATGCTAAACATCAAATTATTATAGTTTTTAGATTCATTTCCAATCATATCAATTTCAAACACACCATTCACAGTAATTGCATTAGAATAAAATACACCATTTAAAGAAACATAAATTCCATTACGTGTGATAGTATGAGTGAAACCAAAATCCAACAATACTGAAAAGGAAACAACACCTCTAATTATAGAAAGGTACATAATAACAATTGTTTAATAACAGTACTAAGCCTGAAGACAATACTAAACTAAACATTCCTATGGCTTCAACAGCTGTAGGTGCCCCATTGCCCACATGCAGATATTGCTCTCCATAGGATAGCTTCCTCTCCACTCTAAACCCCTGCAGTGTATTACAAATGTGAATACCACATCCAGTATCATATACCCAGGAATTTTTATGATTTAGAGTAAATAATTCAATTATAAATAAGTTACCTGAAGGACCGGCACCCGAGGACCCGACATACTTCAACTTATTTTTCCGCAAATCATCAAGATAGAGAGTACAGTTTCTCTTCCAATGCTCAATGTCTTTGCAGTGGTTGCTTGCTTGATCCTTTTTAGGATTTTTCCTTCTTCTGAGGAGGGTTCTTCTTTGGTTCTTGTTGATATGCCATAACTTGTTTACCCTTGTCAATCTTACCTTTCCTTTTACCCTTCTTGTTGTTCGCACGCTGCGGTTTTGGCTTATTAATCCTACCACTCTGAATAGCAAGTACATGGGGAGTAGGAGCCTTCTGAGGTAACCCTTTTTCATAATCAATTAGCAATGCGTGTAGGTCAGTAAGTGTCTTCCCCACGTAGTGCATATTGAAGTTCCAAACAAAACCATTGAAATCCGATCAGTTGATCAAGTTCACAGCAATGTCATTTTCATAAACTTTGCCGAGTTCTTGTAATTGGTCCATGTATCCTTTCATCTCCAATACATGCACACTTACGGGTTTACCCTCTCCCTGCTTCTAGTTGTGAAGTGCATCAATCAAATCTTATATTTCTACAGCCGCAGGTTTCTCAAACATAGTTATGAGTTCATTGAGCATGTTGTATGGGAAGTAATTTTCGAACTGCTTTTGGAGAGCAGATTCCATCGTTCCCAACATCAAGCAAGCCACATCATTATGACGCTTATACTCAGTCTTCCACTCAGCCTTTACCTCGTCAGAGGCATCAGCTGCAGGTTCATCAGGGCAAGGCGTGTACAGATAATCCAACCGATCAGAAACTCTACAGACAATTCTCAAAGAGCGATGCCAATCATTGAAATTATTTGAGCCAGTCAACTTTTCTCGATCAAAAAAGGTTTTGAACGCAGAACTTAGTGCAGTGTTATCGTTGTTTTGAGCCATTTCTACACAAAAAGTTCAAGTATTAGTATTTTCGATAATACAATTTTTCAAGAAAATAAAATATACCCAAGGTAATATAAACATATAACCATATAATTTTCTGAAAAACTAGGATCCAAATTATCATAGGTTCATTACATCAGTTGATCTACTATTAACAAAAGCATATAATAAGGTAATCTGTCGAACAATAATTGGCAAACATTTTCTAATTCCTAGATCATTATCGGATTTATATTTTTCAACGCTATTGCAAATGTAAACATGTTTTATCCCCATCTTGTGCCTTGAGTCCAGTCCTCACTTACTACTCAATTTAAGTCGTCTAACTTAAAGGACTGCAAATATGTCCATGCAAGGTCTGACTTCACATGAAGATTTACCTTTCCATCACAATCTCGCCAAGTTCCCACATGACGTAAATTGCAACTTCAAGTGTTCCTTTAACTAGATCGCACTAACTTATTTTTTATAAAGGGTACTAGTTTTGATTTATGGTGTCAAATCAAATATGTACAAAGATGTCATGCATTCATCTTGTAGCATAAATTTTAATAAAAAAACTTTTTATTAACCAATTCGTAAAGATCAAATTATCAAAGTTTTGATTGAGCTATTGGTTTCGCCAATCAAGGAATTTACCTTTAATTATCGTCCATTATATCGTACTTTTGCATAAGTCTAAAGACTTAGTGTTTCGGATAATTACCACAAAAGTGGCGCATGGAATTAAACCTAATTCGCCCTTAAGATGATTTTGTACATTTATAGCCTACTTGGTAACTCAAATTTGACTCGCAAAGGAGCGGAGAATTTGGTCAGCGCGAAGCAATTAACCTCCTTCTTTTGGGTCACAATTTAATGCGCTCCCCTCCTTATACCCCTCTTATAGTTTGTCAAAATTGGATGCGCCGTTCTCACTATTTGTACCAAAACTCATCAATCAATTAAACTTATTGAAAATTTAACTCTTCAAAAACAAATCAAATTTCACCATTGTTTAGTCCAATTTATTTTTCTATTCAAAATTACCCTTTGCTTAAAACTTGTCACACATAATAAACAAACAAGTAACAATAAAAAAATAAATAACTAAAACAATGCGCACATAACTAACAATTAATACGTGTAAACAAGTGGCCACATGCAACGTATTTGATAAGGCCTATTAATAATCAATATCTAGGTTAATTAACGTCTATATTAACTAGGGCTTTCACTCTCACTATTAAAAGTGAGACAAATACATCGATGAATCGATTGCGTAAGCCATAATTATAATATACTAAATTGCACATAATTGATTCATTAATATATATATTGGAGTTTTCCCCAATTCAAGATTTATCAAAACATACATATGATAAAATAACTTAACAATTAATATTCAAGCAACCATCCATGACGAACATGCATGTATCATCATGGATATAACATAACAATTATCCAATTAAGTCACAAGCATACAATTCCATGTCACATAACACTTTATTCATGAATTTATCATGTAACAAATATATAATTCTAGGTTTCGATATTGATAACATAACAATTATAATAAACCCTAAAAAATTTTAAAAGAAATCGACTAAAAAATTAGGGTTTGGACCCAAAAAAAATTTGGTCAGTCCATAATTTTTTTTTAAAACAAATTAGGGCAAAAGCCCTAACCCTAAAATTAGGGTTTACATAATCACAACCAAAACCCTAGAACAATCATATCAACCAACATACAATATTCGTTTTTTACGTATTTAGTAATTAATTACTCATTAAACAAGACTCGTGATGCGACTATTGGAATTATATAACATGACTATCATATATAAAACACATAAAACATCCAAGAAACATGCGAAAGCGTATAGGAACAAATAATGAATAATTAACTAACATAAACATAAAGTATGAGTACCTTTTTTTATTCTAGCCGAACAAGAATCAATTCCACAAAACTAGCAAGTGATGAACCCTAATTAGGGTTTATAGGATTATATGAATTACCCCTTACCGATTTCGTAATTCAATCCAAGATACTAACAAAAGTCTGTTAGTACCACGTTCTTGTACACACGTATTAAATCAAATTAAAGTAATGCTAGTTTTAAGAACACAAAAAATATTGTTTTGGAAAAACAAGTGTATCGACACCTTTGTTAGGGGTGTACGATCGGTATTAACACAAAAACACACAAACACCTTTTTGGTTTTTAGGTTATGAGTACAAGAGATAAAATACTAAGACCCTAGGCCTTGTATTTATACCCAAAGTAACTTGGTGACCAAGTTAGCTATGGATTGGGTTATGGTAACCTAGAGCCGATCGGTTTACGGATCCTCAAGGGGATTCTAGAACCTTCTCGATCTCTATTTTCACATCTAGTCCTTCCATTTAACATTTAACGATCGTTAGTCTATTACACTTAATTAACTTAACGTCCATTATATATATTTTGTGTAATTAATAAATAAATATAACATTTTATATTTAATTATTAACTTTAATTCTCATACGTAAAGCGTGCAATCCCGTGGTCTCGAGTTCGATCCTAACTCACGACTACTAATTTAGATCCATAAAACTAACACTTGTAGGGACACAGAGGTCTCCATAGACTAAATCCAAAGTTTTCTTTGATCTGAACTTAGCTTGATTTGGAAATGGTGTCCTACTGTGTTTTCCTAATAAACATGCATCACATATATGTCCTGCATGGTTTATTCTTGGTATTCCTTCTACTAGACCTTTCCTTATCATCTTGTTGATGTCGTCAAAGTTCAAATGACCTAATCTAGCATGCCATAACCATGCTTGGTTATCTACATTTGCTAAGAGGCATATGGGTGCTTCTATCTTGAATTTGATATTGTAAATTCTATTCTTAGATCTTTCTATTCACATCAACAGCTTCTTATTCTTATCATACAAAGTCAATATATTTCCATCCATGATGATCTTACAACCTATCTCCGTGAGTTGTCCTAGACCTAGTATGTTGCTCTTAAGGTTTGGAATGTAGTATACATCAGATATTATCTTTTGTTCATGGTTCTTACAACCTAACAGTATAAAGCCTCTTCCCTTTATCTCTACATACGATCCATCTTCAAAACGTACACGTCCTGTTATGTGTTCTTCAATGTCTTTAAAATGACTCCTAATTCCCGTCATATGGTTAGTTGCACCTTTATCTAAATACCATATGCTTATGTCTTCTCTAGCATATTTTTGGGGGTGAATATGTCCTTCATTCAGTAGTACTTCTTCGTTTTCAGCTTCGTGTGTAGTCATTAATAGTGATGGTTCTTCATCTTCTAAGATAAGGTTTGATTGTTCCTGAGTTGTTAATGGTTCTTTATAGTTTTTCTTATAATGTCCAAGTTTTCCGCATTTGTAACATCGTCCTTTGTTCACATCCCACTCATGTTTATTCCTATTTAACTTTCCTTTGTGAGCTGAGCTTTCCTCTTTTGTGTCATATTTTTTTCTATTACTTTTCCAGTTTCCTCGTGAAAATTTTGATCTACCTCCGCATTTACTAAAACAACTTCCTTCTCTTGAGTGTTCGCCATGTGCGAATAGTAAGTTTTCCTGGCTTTCTACTTGTCCTCCTTTCCTGAGTTTTATCCTTTCCTCAAATGCCTTGAGTTTTCCAATGATCTCGTCTAAGGTAACGTCATTAACATTTGTTTGTTCTATGGATGCAACTATATGAATTGTAACACCCCCAAATTTGGCACAGCGGAAGCATTCGGGTTGTGGGGTGCTACTAATTGGTATCACAACACAAAGTATAGAACAATGGTTTTACATTAAGAAACTTCATAAATAAAAGTATGAAGTTTACATTATTCAAAATTAGTGCGGAAATACAGGCACATAAGAAAAATAAAGCGGTCCCAAAAATGTCCAAGTATCCTATGACCATGCCATGCCATGCCAAATGCCTCCAAAGTAAGATGTCGCGCTAAACCTGAAAATATATGCTAAAAATGTTAACACGAGGTTGCTGAGTTCATAGGTTTGACATAAAATAGTAAATTAGTTTTGTTGTGCATTGATATACTAGTTGGACATATGTATAATTAATAAGGCTGAGCAAGTAGTAAAATGAAATGCAATCCAGGCCATGAATCCACATCATGAAATCCGACCACCACGTGGTCGCGTGCACAATAAGAATCCAATCAGTTATTATCGCAAACCAGCTGGAGCTAAACTATTGGAGAAATGAAATCTGTCAACCAGTTCCAAAGACTGTTGGCTAAATGTAATAATGGATATCCAACGAGTCCCGAAGACTGTTGGCTAAATGAAATCTGTCAACCACTACAAACACTCATGCATACAATTACATATATGTCCAAAATTGAAATATTATGAATTTAGCACAGCGAAAGAAATAATGTTATTGTAATGATAATTGAATAGTTGAATAAGTTATTTAGCGAAGCACATAAAGTTTTCAAGAATCAAGTCATTTGAAAACATTGAAATTTCGTAAACAAGCATGTATTCTCCCCCAAAAGTGTTTTCAAAACAAGTAAAGTAGGGGCCTTGAACTCACCTCAGTCCGAAGCAATGCAAGGATCATAACTAACACGACTGGCATCAAAAAGCATAACACAACAAAATCGAGAGTACAGGTACAATGGTAGGGGTTCGACACAACCTAATACGAATATTATTAACTAAGAATAAATCAAGCAAAGCAAATGAATTTCCGAAAGATAACGCGTTTTAGTTTTCGTGGAATATTAGTATCGTTAATCTCAAAAGTCCGTCATCAATATCTCAAAAAGTTTAGTTTTAACGTTTCGTGTGGTGGTAAAAAACCATTGACTCAACATACGACTCACGCCAAACATAAATCACACTAAAGCATAATGTATATCCCAATACATTATAAGGAATAGTCAAGAAATATTGACCAAGACTCAAGAACACACGCAAAAGCAATAAGACATATAAAGGAATTAAAAAGTAGGGGTGAATTAGCAGATAAGTAATAACTAATAAGTAAGTAACAGGTAGAGCTTCAGACATTTACCTGATAATCCCAGATAGTTGATAAAACGTTATCGTTTAGAAAAGAAATGTACATTTGTTAAAAGGTTTATGAGGTTAATAATTAAGTAATTAGAAAAGTTTATTTATTACATTTCACTAAAATAGTTTATTTATTACATTTCACTAAAATAATTAGAAAAGTTTATTTATTAATAATTAAGTAATTACAAGTCAAACTCTCAGGTCATTACTAAAATAATTTATCTTACGAGAATGTGAAATAAAAATTTTACGGGATGAATAGTAAAAAGTGAATAGTAACAGTGAATAGTAAAAATGAATAGTGACCCGAAAATGCGAATTGTTACAGTACCTACCCCTTAAAGGGAACTTCGTCCCGAAGTTTTGTTGATGTTCACCACTTACAGTGTGCATGGTCTAAGGGATTACGTCAAAGCTCATGTATATGGGTTTCTTATCTAATTAGGTACGTTCTTGTGATTATCGCGACTATTGCCCGTTCTAAAGACATACTCTCTTATGGCTAGGTTTGATGAGGCAAACTTTCCCATACTTGAGCATAACCCTCAAAAGACCTATAGGTAACCGATTTTTACTTAATCCCACAACTCATCAGACAAGAACTGTCATGCGATTAGGCTAAATTGGTTTAACAACTTGACTCTTAGCTTGATTTTTGCAACTCATCAGACAAGAACTGTCACTAGAATCATGCTAGGAAACAAGTGGTTTTAAAGAAAGTCTTTTGAAAATTTGGCTTAATTATGGAATTGCTTACACATATGAGACTAATACTCCCTTCATTGCATGATTCTTCCTGAATTAGACATAGGTGATCAGGCTATGTATAATTTAGGAGTAACTATGCAATGCTTAGACTAATAAACTCATATGATGTTCGGTGTTTCGGTCAGTTCATAGAAATCTCTCTTAGGTGCTAAAATTTCGAAAAAATCTAAAGTGTGCAAGGCGATAGGGAGGAAGGTAATGTATATAGTAGTTATAGTCTAGGCTCTAAATGCAACCTAGTTCTCTATAACCAATGCTCTGATACCAATCTGTAACACCCCTAAAATACCGCAGCGGAAGATTGTGTCATTGGGGTGCTACTTCATAATACAAAGTACAAGTTATAGAAAAGAGTTAATTACATAAATGGTCCCTGTGGTTTGTCGAAAATTATGGATTTGGTCCCTAAACTTTTATTTTTTTTTGCGGATTTGCTCCCTATGGTTTTGATTCGTTACGGATTTGGTCCCTTGACCAAATTTTCTGTCACTTGACCGTCAAATGTGTGTTTGGATTGCTGAAATGACAAAAATACCCCCGTATGTGTTTCATGAATGGTCCCTATGGTTTGTAGGTTATCATGAATTAGTCCCTGATTTTTTATTTTTTATTTTTACTTATATAAAAAACATTTTGTCGAAAATTTAATAAAAAATTCCGAAAATTTATAAAAAACATCTATAAAAAATTCCTAAAATTTTATTACAAAGTCCGAAATTTTTTTAAAAAAATTATAAAAAATCCCGAAAATTTTATAAAAAAAATTCCAATATTTTTATAAAAAAATCCGAAAATTTTATAAAAAAAGTATATTAAAAATTCCAAAAATTTTATAAAAAATTCCAAAAATTTTATATAAAATTCCGATAAAATTTTTATAAAATGTTATAAAACATTCCGTCAAAAATTTTGGGAAAAAATTTCGAATTTTTTTTTCTTTTTTGAATACTTTTTGACGAAATTTTTTAGAAAATCTTGCCCAAAAGATTATAAAATTTCTTACGGATTTTTTTTGACAATTTTATAAAATCCGTCAAATATTTTATAAACTTTTGGGCAAAATTTTATAAAAAATTTCGTCAAAAAGTATTCAAAAAAGAAAAAAGAAAATTTTTTGTCGAAAATTTTTTTTCCCAATATTTTTGACGGAATGTTTTATAAGATTTTATAAAATTTTTATCGTGTTTTTTTATAAAATTTTCGGAATTTTTTATAACATTTTTGGAATTTTTTATAAATTTTTTTCAATTTTTAATATACTTTTTTTATAAAATTTTCGGATTTTTTTATAAAACTTTTGAAATTTTTTTATAAAATTTTCGGAATTTTTTATAAAATTTTTGGAATTTTTTTAATAAAATTTTCGGGATTTTTAATAATTTTTTTTTTTAAATTTTCGGACTTTGTTATAATTTTTTTTTTTTTTTTTTTTTAATTTTCGGATTAAGGAATTTTTTATAGATTTTTTTTATAAATTTTCGGAATTTTTATAAATTTTTTATTAAATTTTCGACAAAATGTTTTTTATATAAATAAATATAAAAAATAAAAAATCATGGACTAATTCATGATAACCTACAAACCATAGGGACCATTCATGAAACACATACGGGGGTATTTTTGTCATTTCAGCAATCCAAACACACATTTGACGGTCAAGTGACAGAAAATTTGGTCAATGGACCAAATCCGTAACGAATCAAAACCATAGGGAGCAAATCCGCAAAAAAAAAAGTTTAGGGACCAAATCCATAATTTTCGACAAACCACAGGGACCATTTATGTAATTAACTCTATAGAAAACGACCTCTAAATGAGACGTTTTGAAAAGTTACCATTCGATTAATGAAATCAGAGTTACAAACAATGAGGTCTCAAAGTATAATACATAAATGTTTACAAAATGTTTTGAATGGTAAATACGAATGCATAAAGTCTTCAAAATATGTCGTGCGACTCTATGCTTCAAACTCTAGCTATCACCTTAAGACCTGAGATAAACATGCTAAAAGTGTCAACACAAAGGTTTGTGAGTTCATAGAGTTTGTTTTGAATAAGTTAAAAAGCCTTTAAAGAATGTTCACACAGCAAAGGCATTGTAAATCCATTCAGTTCCAAGTTTCGCCCATACAAAACTTGCAACCTGTGTGTTTACAACCCACTGCTAAAATATAGCACGTCAATCATGTGCATGTATCATAGTAGTTAAAAGTATAAATGTTTTAAGTATGTAACTAGTATATTGATCACGTACACGTGCATCAAAACCTATGCAATTAGCCATGAGTCTCCACTTCCTCTCCAGAAACCTCATGTGGGTATGTTGCTCACAAGGAGTGTAATAGCATTGGTTCTACTTCATCTCCGAAACCCAATGCATGTGTTGTCCAAGGAGACTTATCATGCGGACGAGGGGACTGCTCCGTGTATGTTGGGAGACTTATCATCCGAACGAGGGGACTGCTCCGTGTATGTTGGGAGACTTTCAAGTTTAGTATAACACAATCAAGTATAACGCAATCAAGTATACAACGCAATCAAGTATAATGCAATCAAGTATAATGCAATCATGTATAATGCAATCATGTATAATGCAATCAAGTATAATGTTTTGAGTATTTGTAAAAGTAAAAGCAAGTAGTTGAGCATGTATCTCCCCCAAAAGTTTCAAACAAGTATTAAAAGAGTAGGGGCTATGACTCACGGTAATCCTTTAAAAGTTTAGAGTACTTGTGAAAGTAAATGAAAATACTTGAGCATGTATCTCCCCCAAAAGTTTCAAACGAGTATAAAAAATGGGGCTAAGAACTCACGGTAATCCTTAAAAGTTTAAAGTACTTATGAAAGTAAATGAAAATAGTTGAGCATGTATCTCCCCCGAAGAGTTTATAAAGTAATTAAATGAGTAAAAGTGGGGCTACGAACTCACCTTAATAAATGATATCACAATGTATAACGGAATCGATGGATAAGCCTGGAAGTCTCTACGTATAACCTAGAATATGATGTCAACTCTTAGGTTCGGAATAACGATGCGAAAGTATAAACCTGCCTATATACGTCCTTATATTGATCATGATGTAGTATTTGTATGTTTGTTTATAGAAATGGTTTTAGTTTGTATATCTCGTACTACCGTTCGGGCCATCACAATTCAGAGGTCATGCAGTAAACGTTCGAGGAGCTAGGACACTTTAATTCGTAAATCCAACAACTCGTCGATCCGTTTACCCAAATGAACCCCTCACATGAAGTTCCCTAGTGTTGTAGTGCTCAATAAGTAAAACATGTATTTTAATTACTTGATTATATGATATATTAAGAGTTTATAAATAAAATAAATAAACTAACAAAGTTTATAAGTATTTAAATAAGTTTGAGTCTTATAAATACTTACCTTAAAATAGAATGCTTGAGTATTATGGAAAAATAAAATATTAGCGGAGCTTCGACGTAGAATTTGCAATCTTTGAAAACCCAAGGCTATTAGAAGATTATAACAACGCCTTCTTGAGAACCCGAAGAAGAAAAGAAGATTATAACGACGTCTTTTTGAAGACTTGAAGTTATTTGAAGATTATAACGACTCTTTCTTGAATACTTCCAAGAACGAAGATCAAACACTAGTTTTCTTTCAAAAACTAGTTAACTTTCTTACAAAATATAAGATAAGTGCCTTAGGGTTTTAGGACTTTGATAGATAAAGAGGTGTGGTGCAAGAAAATATGTAGTGATTTGCTTGGTTATAGGGAAAATTTAGGAGTTAACTATATATTGGGTTAAAAACTAACCATGGTTAAGTTGTATACTTGTAATGATCTAAGTAATGATCAAATATCAACCCTACATGTGTTTTACACGTTTCATATGAGGTGGTGGTGATAAGATTGGAATTTCTTGATATTATCTTGATTTTACGGAGTGTAGTTCGGTTCCGAAAATCGCTAACGGTAAGTTGTTAAGCCATAAAACGTAAAAACGGGTATCGTAAAAATACGAAACTTGCAGGAATGATGAAAATCATCATTATACTCCATCTAAAAATATAAAATGGGTGATAAGTCTCATTGGGTCCAAAAACGTTGCTTAAAGCTGGAAACACGGGTAAAAAAAGCGTAAAATGCAATTTATCAGAAAAGAACGAGATTTCAGTGAAATGATCGTGGATTTATTTAGAGTAGACTAAAATTAGTCTAAAAGTGATATGAGATGTCAAAATGTGGTTTTCGTCATACGTGGGATAACTTAACAGTTATACGTGAAGTCTAAAAGTTACGTGATTTAATAAAAAATGTAGAACGTACAAGTTTAATTTCTTTATGGTCAAAGGAGGAGGGAAATATGTTTGACTTTTCCAAAAAATGTAAAAGTTTCAAAATATTTTAGGAAATACAGTGCAGAATTGGTTAAGTCTCGGTGTACGTAGATTTGTTTAAAACGCAAGTTTAGTCTCGTACGGCTCAGGGTTTATTTGGTAACATTTAAAAGAAATCTTAAAAATTCTCTAATTAATTATGAGTGATCTATAAATTAATCTGATGTGGGGAAAATTGTCAGAGGCGGTTTTCGTTATGCGCGGGATGTTGAAATGGTGTTCCGACCAAAATGAAACTTTAAGACGATGTTTTCTTAATAACTTTTGCGAAAATGATTTAACGATTGTCAAACTCTCATGTCATTACTAAAATAATTTATCTTACGAGAATGTGAAATAAAGATTTTACGGGATGAATAGTAAAAAGTAAATAGTAATGGTGAATAGTAAAAATGAATAGTGACCCGAAAATGCGAATTGTTACATGAATTGACCAAACTGTGTAGTTTTCGATTTCAACTTAGGGCATTGATAGTGTATCATACGTGTTACGGGTTTCGGTGTGACTAAAGCGGTGTTAAGATCGTCGGTAGACATCCTAAGTATGCGTAAAATCTTCACTTTCTACGGGAATAGAAAAATAATTTTCCAGGAATCCTAACAGTACGAGATCAATAAATAGTTCTCGGGATTTCCTAATAGTACAAAATAAACTTCTATACTATCTTAATATAATAGAAATACAAAATTTGAATTGTGACCTCGTTGTTGTGTTAAACACAAACGTATTCCTTCTTGTGTGTCGGTACTTGAATGATATACCAACAACGTTTTTTCTTTTCCCTTGTTCACCAACGTGTTGTTGTTGTTGTTGCCTCATTGTTTATTTCTTGTGTCTAAATCAATTCATAAAGCAAACCCTCAGTCTCCTTTTGTTGTTGTCGAATTGTTTTTCTTCTTAATAAACCAAACGAGTTCTCTTCCCGCTATACCACACTGCTCCCACGTTGCCTTTTCCTTTTTGTGTTCGACTTGAATTTTTTTCAACAAAGACGTGCCCTAGACTTCTCTTGTTCTCGGCTTCCCTTCCAAACAATTCTTGTTGTTGTCGGTAACTAAGTCCTTGTTTTTGTTGTTATTTTCAAATTCCAAGTCTCCTTTGTCACAAAAGTCCTTTAATACCTCTCGGTATTAATTTTCCAAAAACAAACGATTTGGTTTGTTTTTTTTCGTTGTTGTTGTTGTTGTTGCTTTTGTTCTCAAAACATTTTCCACAATACTCCTTCTTGTTCTTCTTGGTTTTGTTCCACACCATGTCTACAACGCCTTGAATACCCGTCGGTATTCTTTCTCCAAACAAACGATTTATTTGTTTTGTTTGCTGCGTCATTGTTGTTGTTGTTGTTGTTCTTGTATTGCCAAACGTTTTCAACAAACAATCCTCTATATTCTTCTCGGTATCCTTTCAATCGTGTCCACAACAACCTTCAATTCTTGCGTTTATAGCGCGCTTCTTTTCCCTTTGTGTTTGTTTGTCAACCGGTTTTTTTTACAAAGTTTTTCTTTCGCTTGACGTCATGGTTTTCTTCCTTGTCGCTTTAATCAGCAACTATTCTTGTTCCTCGCTATTATTTCAAGCGTCAAGAGTTTTCCTTTCCTTGTTGTCACGTTATTTCAGTCACCAACAAGTTCGTTGTACAATATTGTTTCTTCCTTCTTGTTTTGTTGTCGAGTTTCCAGAGATCTCAACAAAAATCAGTCCACCAATTTCTTTTGATGCTAACATTTGCAACTCCACACAAGTTTGATCGTGCACTATCTCCCTTGAATTCCTATTTATCCAGGCGTTGTTCCTTTTCTTTGAAACGACGCGTATCCCACTGAAACAGAAAAGTTCCAGCGTACGTTTTCCTTCTTGGTTGTTCTCGTTCATTGTTTTTGGTACCCAACGAGCGTGTGTAATGCTTTCTCTGATACCAATGTAGTCATAATATGAGTCGAATAATGAATTGCAAATAATACTGAATAACTATTTCGTCTAACCATTACATCGTTGCATGTTTAGATATATATAAGGGACGAATGGGTGTGTCCATTTGTTTGTGTCTGTTCGGTTTACATAACCGACATAACTAACTAACTAACTAACCGCCATAACTAACTTAACCACTTGGCAATTACTAACTAACTAACGAACATCTTTGGTCCTTTATGTTTCGTTATTTACATATGAAGCAATATCGAGATTATTGTTCACAGCGTAGTTATGGGCGGTGTGGAGAATAGTTTAAATATAGTAAAAGAGTCGACTTATAATGTCACTGTGGGGAAACAACCCTCGTTTGCTAGTATGGTAACATCTAGTTAATCTCGTACGAAGATTAATTTTCGGAGAGTTGATGTGATTGGTTCCAATGATGGTGAATTCGAAGCTTTGATCCCTATTTCACCCTTCATGGAAGTTGATGAGTGCCTAAGGAATTTGATGTACAGGTACTTCATAAGTAAGCGGATTGCCTTTCCTGTTGTCGATTTGGAAAATGGCGATTTAGAACCCCCTAATAAAATGATCGTTTTAATCCATTCTTTTCTCGATTTAATTTGTTCTATGGTTAATTAAATTTTGTTAATTCGATTCTTTATCATGTTAGTTACAAGAGAGTGAGCTCTTAAGTCGGTAGGTTTAGGGTTTCATATTGTCCATATCTCTTAATCGCTGGTCGGTTTGTTTCTTTCTGCACAAGCATTTTTTCTCCTATATAATTAACAATTTTTTGGTTATTTAGGGATTCACGTTCGTTATTCTTTGAAGATCCCTTTTTAAGGGTTTTGCTTGTGTGCATGCTCGATTTCTGGGTGAGTTCTGATTGTGTGGTTTGTGGTTGATCCTGGGCTTCATTGTGATATTGAAACCATATTCTTGTTTACTGTGCTTAAGGCTAAACTGCATCTTAATTCGTTAGGGTTTAGTTTTTATAGATCTGCAAGTAAACCCTTTGTTATGGTTTTTTGGTGTTATAAGTTTTGTGAATTGATATGTGGGTTTTAAGAGAGATGGAGGTTGGTTTTTTGAATAGTAAAAAGACGTCTAAGAGGATTGGATTGGCTGCTAAGATTAATAACATTGATGGAAAATTAGTTAATAAAGATGGTAAGCCATTGAAGTCGATTTTGAAAGGTGCGAGTTTGGATGGGAAATCAGGTAACGTGTCTATTCCTATGGATTATAGTTCTATATCAGATCTCTCTATTGTGATTCCAAAGCCTATACCTGCTGTACAAGTTAAAGAAAGTTTTGCTTCTATAATTAGTAACTTTCCATATTAATCATAATTAATAAACTTAGGGTTTCTCTATCGATATTAGGTTAACATATGACTAAATATATCAGAAATACATTTAATGCCACAAAGAATTTTAACACTTATTCTTATTCACAATTAGACATTAAGGAATAACTCGTTTAGAAACAAAGGGATCGTCATAAAACAACCATTCACATTTCCAACGAGAGACAAAAACCACACATATGTAACTTCGACTTGTTTTTAAATCATAACACACACACATATACCACTTCATGACCATTCATACACTCCTTTTAGCTTGACTCAACACGCATTACACTATCAAAAACAGAGGAAGAGCCAAGAATTAACATTAAGGGGGGCCAAAGCCGTCAAACTACATAATAAAACATAATAAGATTTGGCTCCTTAGTGTTACTTCTTCTAAAATCCTTGATTTTTTGTGAATACACCGGGTCCAAAAAACTTGTGTTTACTATTATGGTTTAAATTTTATGTACACCTGATCTTTTTTAGTCCTGGTCCCTTCTTTGATAAATCGGTAATAGTATTATCGGGTAGTGTTTATTGTTAATTAATTTGACTAATTATATATGTTATAGCATAACAAGTCTCAGCTTATTTTACCATCAAATGACATGTCACTGGTTAAAAAATTCCAAGTAAAGTGTTTGACATAGTTAAGTTTTGAAGAATATCAAACTATAATAGCTTAAAGATGTTTTCTTTGATGGTTTGATACTCTGATGCTTGTAATAGCATAGCGTGAATTTCCAAGCCACATGAGAAAATATAATATATACTAATAGTTAAGTATACCAAAAATGCAAGTTGTACCTATAGTCCTAGTAACCATACGTTTCCTCTCTCTCTCTCTCTCTCTCTCTCTCTCTCTCTCTCTCTCTATCTCTCTCTCTCTCTCTCTCTCTCTCTCTCTCTCTCTCTCTCTCTCTCTCTCTCTCTCTCTCTCTCTCTCTCTCTCTTTGTTTTATTTCTTCTTTTTAAACTAAACCTGCAACTTTTCAACCATTTCTTAACCCTTAAATCCTTAATCATCTAGTGAAAACTTGACAATCTTAACTAAAAATCAAGATACAAGTTGGGCTAGTTGAGCAGGTTGGGGGTGGCCGAGCACCCGGCAACCCCCCCCCCCCTACTGGCTCCACCTCTGATCACAAACGTAAATCCACAAGACACATGCACACTGATTCAACTTGTACAAACATTACCCCCAACGCAACACATGAGACACATGTAAACACATCATGAAATTACTACCCTCAATGTGTGTACATAATCTTATATAAATACCACAGCTCACTCATAATTATAAACACATCCATTCATATGAGACAATTAAAATATGCTACCACTTATATATAACACCCACAACCCATCTTACGCACTCACATCCCATAAACCTTATTGGCCCATTCCATATAGTATGTATGCGACACTAGATTAACCCAGTCGACTCTCATTACCATGCATACACAACTCTATTCTAATTCTTACAAAAAAGTTCAGCAGGACGCAACTCAATACACAATTTGTGAGGCAAACATGCATGAACAAAACTCTCAAATAAAATTATGATACCTTAAATCCCTTTGAACCATAGCCGACCTTCATTACGGATTAATATGGTTTCCAAATTTAACATTTACCAAGGGTCTATTCAAACATGTTCATAATAACAGCCTGTTCCGATGTTTAGTGAGATATAAATTAGATTAGGGTTTCTTGTGATTGGTATATATTAGTTGTGAATATAAACTAGTGTATTATAGAAAAAATAAAGGATGCTAATCAACCTACACCTGAGACCAGAACATAATGGATCAAAAAGAAAGAACGAGGCACACTAATCAGTCCCAACGATCACCCAAACTAGCTCACCAATGACCAAACTCGTACACCTATGAATTTGCTTACACCTTCGTGCTAGACACCAACTGATCACAAGCTTTAACACCTTCGAACCTCTGATTTTCATGGAGAAAATGGAGATGCCGTCACTCTAGTTTCTTAGAGTTTTGTATGGAGAAGAAAGGGAGGAATTGGTATACGGTTATAAGGATGAAACGCGTGGAATAAAATAGTGGGGAATGCCGATTATGTAGGGATAGTTAGGAGACCAATTCTTCATTCAAATTCATTGTATTCAGCCAATTACAACATGTATAAGTTGTGTAAAGTTCTAAAATAAAATAGGCCTCTTATAAACTGTTAGGTCACCATATATGTATCACAAGCATCAATATGTAGAAATAGAGAAGAGAAGAGATCGGTTGAACAATAACAATCAAACACTTGTGCGTATGAATATATAATGGTTATGCGTATGAAGTGAAAGAGAGAATAAATTGAACAACCAACCTTCAAGTGAGGGTTATTACAAGGTATTTATAGGAGAGGGAGCTAGGGCAACACTCCTAGTCCCTTCCTTTCCTTAATGGACTTTGGCCTAGGCTTATGGGCCTTCTACATAAGCCTAAGCTTAATAACAAACATAAAGGCCATATTAAGCTAACTATTACATATGAATCACTAACACTTGAATAAGGTTTAGGAGTGATTCCAACAATCTCCCCCTAAGTGTTAGTGATGAATGAATGAGTGATAAACGTTGTAGGTGCTGATGTAGCTTTGACGTCTTCTGACATTCTTCTTTCTTGTGAGAAGAAGTGTCTTGATTCGAACAATCTCCCCAGTGTAGAGAAATTGTTTCTTTTGAAGTAATCTGCTTTGACGTCTTCATTTTCTTTGTTCTTTAGTTCTTTGTTCTTTGAAAGTGATAGTATGTTGTAGTAATCTGCATCAGGTCTGCTTCGCTGCTCCAGTGTCTCCACGTCTTTCTCCAACATGCTCACACGCTCTTTAATGTTGGATTACAGTTGATGAAGTTCTTTATGTCTTTAAACTTTGTAGATTCTTTGTTGACGAAGAATCATTCTGACTTTGTGTTGCCTTTGAGTATGAGAGAACTTTCATGAGTGATGTTGTTGGTATGAGTATGTGGAGAATCTGCACGATCAGTCTGCTCCAGAGCTTCCATAAGAAGTAAACATAGGAAAGGTTAGTAATAAGCAGATTCCGGCACTTACAAGTTTGAACTTCGAGAGTGTTAACAACATAGTGTGAAAACACAACTCTAATTCTCACAAAGGCCATTCCAGAACCGGAGTCCCACAAGTGAGATAACGCGATGTACCAAAGTATACCTACGGTTCAGATGAGTCGCTGAGGTACACCGAAGCATCACCTCACGACTGTAGACCGTTTGAGACCACTAAGCGTAATCCACGGGGAGTTACCGAAGCGACCTGCTGTCAGGGCTGTTTGATGTTGACCCTGGCAGGAGTTTCCATTCAATCACTGAGGATCACAGATGTGAACCTCTCATAAATGTTCTCGACATATTGCTAGGATCTATGTAGGACTCGATAACGTACCACTGTTGTTCTTATTGTTGAACAACAAGTGATGAAATGTCAAGTGTACCTAAGAGATCTTTTGTTGAATCTTGTGGCTCTAGACTCAATAGTGCGTTTGGGTTTTCCTGAGCGGAGACTAGGGAGAGGGTCTCCTTCTTCAATACCAGCAATCTCTAAGAGAAAGCCGATAGTTTACGTAGGGTTCCCTGTGAGAATGAAACAAGCTTCTGTTGAGAGAAACTTGAGTGGCTAAGAAGGTTTAGTGCATGCGTCACTGGGTCCATGATGGCTTTTAATCCTCAATACCGGCGTCATCAAGTGACAACCAGTAGCATATGAATTGAACCTGGTGTCTGCCCTAAGTTGAATAATCTAGAGGGCTATTTCTTTTCACCCTTTTCGTTGTATTTCTTTTTAATTCTTCAACTCCTTCTTTCTCCAATTCTCATTTTCTCCTTTTTCATAATCATACCTGAGGACTTCTAACTCTAACTATTGGTAGTGTCCTTGGGTAGATCCCTCCGGCTCTGGCGGATCATAGGACGGTTATTCCTAACCTTAATCACCTTATAACTCCATTGCCATAAAACTATTTTCATGAAAATCTCTCGAAGTGTTTGTGAATGAAAAACATGTTTGAACACTTCAGGAGTTTTAGATTTTCAGAAATACTCCCCCTCGACATGTGCTTAAGAGTTTAGACAGAAATCTGCACAGTGAGGAAAGAGCGCGCACTTTTGAATTGATCGACTCAAGATAGACAATTCCTTGCGATACACGATTACGTTGCATAGTTAAAGAGATGCATTGTCAGCTTTTAGGTGACAACTAGCTCTAATAACTACTTTGAAGATGTGGACAACCCCGAGAGGTTGTCAAACCCGTCACAGTTCATGTCTATCAAGAGCTTCACGAATAGGTACAATTTACTTGGATAAGTCTTGGAAGACAAACCTTTTCAATGTAAGACTGTTCAGATCCCGTCAATTCATGGGTTAAGTCTTTTCACACGAGGATTCAATAGCCGTTTCACAACATATTTCTTATCACATAATTTTCTCCCTCTAAAAAATGGCATATAAATGTTATTTTTGAAGAAATGTTGATAATAAATATGACCATTTTGAGTTTTGTGGGAAGATTACACAAAGAACAATTTGTGAACAAAGTTTTTATAAGTCAAGTACTCCCCCTCAACAAGTAATACTAACTTTTGAGGTTTTGAAAACGTAAGGGGAAGTGCTTGTTCTTTTGAGCAAAACCTTGAAAAGTGAAAGGTTTGATAGGTTTTACTCAAAAGTAAGAAGCTTTCGCTCCTTTTATAAGGATTGTGGCACTGAAGCGTACCACAGGGTCCTTTCATTACAAGAACGGGCTGTACACTGTTATGTGTGCACAAGCCATTGTCATTATAAACTACACATCCAAATTAATATGAAATAGAAGCAGTTTAATGGGTACCAGGAAGTCCAGTAATATCACCAGGAATGCGAACAGGGCGTTGATAGCCGGTGAGAGTAATCCTGGGATGACCACCTACAAAGCTCTCTAGTGTTCTGAACTGGTCCCTTCTGTACAACCTCTCATCAATCATGGTGATGATCCTCTTCACATCCCGTCTGTCCTGAGAGTTCCATCGCTTTGGTGTCCCAATGTCTTCATGTATTTCCTTCAACCTGTAAGCCAAGCCATCCCTAACCTTCTTCAATGTATGATCCCCAAACTTGTGAAGATCTCTACACGCCATCAAGCAGTTTCGTTGTAGCTCACTACGGTAAATTACTCCGAATGGTTTGCTGACGAGGGTGTATTGTGGAAGCTGGTTGATGTCGGGAAGTTCTAGCTGAGGTCTGGTGAAGTTGACACGGGTCTGATACGACTAAACAGCAAGTTGTAGATCTTCTACACGTTCCTGTATCACTATGCTTCTGATGAATATGAGCAAGGACTTGATGTATTCGCGTTGAATTTCATTCGAGAATTGTCTCATGCATCCCTGTACTTTGGCAAGATACAGATCTTCAATGTCATTGAGAGAAAAGTTCTGAAAGTCCGATTCACAGAATTCATAGTCTCTTTCGTCTTGTCTTTTGACCACATATTTCTTGAGGAAAGTGTAGTCCCATTTAGACGAAAGAGCTACATGCTTAACAGCAACGATTGCTTTAGTACTGAACACTTCAAGTTGAGACTTCTGAACCTGGCAGCTTCTGTAGTAGATTCGTCGGCTTTCCGGCCAATGGTGAATCCCATACATTGCATCACGGTCATACAATTCCACATTGTTGGAAAACATGTGGGTAGCCTTTTCCTCGATGGCTATGCAGTTAGAGTATATGGCTTCCGGGAATGGAAGTGTCAGTGATGTAGCGTATTTCCTTGAATCATCACGGCCGTGTAGAAGAAATTCCAAGTCGTTGTTGAAGAAGTAGCGAAATGGAATCTTAGGCTGATCTGGTTGGCCAATCGTTGGTAGAGGTTTAGACTAGTCGGTGTAGTAAGGAGCATTGTCTTTCCTGGAGAAGTCGATGTTTGCTTCAGGGTTGAGCCAATCAATGTTGTTGGACATGGCTCGTGCTATGTTTTCAAGATGGTATTCAACCTCGATGGCACTTTCCGAGCTGTCTTTTAGCAGTTGAAAAGCTTCATTCTTGATTCGTTTCAACTCTGATTTCGTCATCTTCTTCACTCAGAATTTTTCTTGCAGTAACTTTGCATGCTCCAATGTACTACCGTCTTCCAGATCTTAACCTTCAGGTGGGTAGGGAGTAGAATTAACAAGTGTAGAGAACCAGTCGTATTCATCGGTGTCATCTTCATCTAGCCATGATACGACATTAGCCTTAGGCGACTTCTTCTTTTTCTTCTGTGGCTTAGATGATGATGCTGGTTTCTTTGCTTTGTCGGGAGAGGTGGGTTGTTGTTGGGGCTCAAGGACTTCCTCATCGTCACCACCCGTATACTCAAAGTGATCACCGGTTTTCTGAGTCTAGGGTGGTAACTCAGAATCCTGAGGTTTGTCAGTAGAAGAGCGAGGAGGAGATCGTGGTTGAGCTGGAGTCCTTTGGGGTGGAGGTTGCATGGAGGATGATTCACCAGACTTCTTCGGGCATTTAAGCTCGTCATGCTTATCCTTATCCTTATCTCCATCGTCTCTTGGACGCTTGGGCCTCTCAGCTTCTTCTCTGCATGCTGATTTAAGTTGGTATTCCAGCAATGCTTCAAACAATTTACCTTCGTAAGAGGCAAATGTTGCAGATCGTTTAGACATTTGAGCTACGAGCCTGGAAACCAATTCAGCATCTGAGAATATTATGGGATCAACTTGATTGATGTTTACATACATTGGTGTTGATCTCATAGTTTGTTTGGCCAAATGCAATAGATTCGGATAGAGTTGTTTGGTAAACATCTCCTTTGTAACTCCAAGAACGATGTCAAGAAGGAACTTGTGAGTGTAACCTTTGATCATCTCGTTCATTTCCCTTTGAGGATCACGTTCCATGAACTTCTGGATGTACTCCCTTGCATCTTTCATCTTGTCATTCTCGTCATGAAGGTACTGTACCTGGTCAGCGAGAAAATTCAGCTTTTTGTAAAGCATGTCTTTCTTTCTTACATGTTTGACAGCTTTAATGATTCTTGCCTTAGCTTGAGAGATCCAAGATGTCGTTGGCTTCTTTACTGATTTGGATGTGGATCTGGTTGATCTTTTGAATGGTGGTGGTGAAGAGTGAGAGGATGAATCTGATGATGAAGAGTCATGAGGAGGTTCAGGATCCTAAGGAGGTTCAGAAGTTTTCTCCTTGGAACGAGTTGGACTGTTGAGAAGATAATCATCGTAGTTTACTTCGTCATCTTTATCAGTTTTAGCTTGAGCTGTGGCCTCTGCATCAGCTTTGGCTTGAGCTGCAGCTTCTTCATCAGCTTTATCTTTCTCTGACTTCTCAGTTTCTGGTTCCTCAATGTCATACTCAATAGAATCCTCCTGTTGCTTTTGTTGTTGCTCAAGAGTGGTGGCACCAGTTCCCTTATCGGGTTGATTAACCGCATCAGGAATTGGTGTAGATTAAACATCACCACTTGACCCTCCGGAGCCACCCATTTGATCCTTTGCAAACTCTTTCGCAACGTGTTGGAGTCTAATGATTTTGAACTTCTTCCTGTAATTAGTATCCAGAGGCTCTTCGTCAGAGCTTTCTTCTTCGTGCTCAATCACTGGGGTTTTCCCTTTACCTTTGTCAGCTGGTGGACTGGGAGGTTTAGCTACTGATGGAGTAATATCGGTTGCAGTTTTAGAGTAGAAAACCTCATCGTCTGATTCGGTATCTTCAGAGCTTTCATCCACTAGCTTTCTTTTCGGTTCAGACTTGGGAATGGGAATAGGAACAGCTTCCTTAGATGGACCTTTCCTTTTGTGTGGAGGTTTCCTCTTAGGGAACTTCCTTTTACTCTCAGTGCTTGCAGCACTTCCTGCACTTCCTCTTCTGGTTTTCCTTGTGGGTGTGCCAGAAGACTTGTCATCAAGAAAACCGACTTTGTTTTCTTCAACTGCCGCCAGATACCTTTTGTATGTGTAGAGCTTTTTGATTTCATCAGACAGAAGGTGATCCGGCAACACAGCACCCTGTTTCTTTGTTGTTGATTCCTTGAATCTCACAGTTAGAGTAGGTTCAGTCAACATGTCATGATTTTTGGGGTCATTGAGTCTCTTGGGGATATCAGGATTAAGTCCAAGTGCTCTTTGGATCAACAGTTTTGTATATCTGATATAAGGAATCTTTGAGCCAAGCTTTTTGAGGAATGACATCATGTCGTCCCATATCAGAGCTTCAATTTCGATGTGCTTCATGTTGATCAAAGCCCAAAAGATCTGCAGTTCCATGAGCTTGGTATGCTCATAACCATTGTCACGACCGGAAACAGATTTGGTGATGATGATGTAGAGAGTTCTCTAGGGTTGAGGAATATTCTTAAGATCCACGTATGAATGCTTAGTGATTACTCCTGTAGCTTCGTCATAACCAATGTCGATCATGAATTGTAGAACAGTCTCTTCAGTTGGTGCAGCAATGTAATCGGTAGGCTCGATGTCGGGAATGAGGAGAACAGCCCTTAAGTCTGCAGGTCTGATGGTGACTTGTTTGTGGTTGAGAGTCACTGTCACAGCATTTTGTCCTTTGATCTGTTGCATTTTGTTCCAGAACTGATGAATGTAGATCTCAGGCACTGTAGCAGAGTTTGAGAGCATATTCTGATAAGGATGATTCTTCAGAATATCCACAGCAATCAAGCAAGAAGACTCTGAGCAGGTTAGAGTTTCAAAGTCAACACGAAGGTTGTTCTTTCCAATCTTCATTGGATAGCCATTAGGGAAGATATCAACAATGGTGAGAACATTTGGTGCATCCACATTCTGCATTTGAGAGTCCATGTCGTGATCTGAAAGATATTTAGCCAAAAGAACCAACATATCGAAAGACATTATGTTAGTCAACAGATGGTTATATTGTCTAATTATTGAATGTGATAAGTCGATGATTGTTACGAGTCCAATGTTGCTTGTTTGTCTAATAGTCCAATGACGTCGTGATAAGTTACGTGAGTTGATTAACTTTAAGTTTTAAAGTCCATGTTTTCACTTATTATTCACAACTTGTTAAACATTTAAGCTTATTAGTGACATTATTGGTTTCGAGGCGTTATGATTTATTTATTTACAAGTTTGCACGCGTAACAATTCATAATCAAGGTTAAAACAAGGCTTAGGCGTAGAAATGGCAGCTTATGCATAAACAGAATAGGTATACGCGTAAAACGCAAGATTATGCGTAGGACCCTGACTTACGCGTAAGAAATATTATGCGTAGGAAAAGGGGACCTTATGCGTAGAGCTTACGTGTAAGCGCATATAAAACCTTACGCGTAAGGCTTACTCGTAAGAGTAGACCTTATGCGTAGAGGTCACTGTTTACGCATATCCTTCACAGGATACGCGTAGTCCCTTATGTAGAACCTTACGCATAACAGTTACGCGTAAGATTACTCTTACGCATAACCTTCTACGCGTAAGGTGATCCTTATGCGTAGATTGCTAATAACCTTGATTCTGAATTTCACGCGTAATAAACCTGAAATAAGTTAATCATAGCACCAATTATTAACACTTACATTCAATATTTATCAGATCAAACATGAAAAACTCATCAAACAGTTATGCGTAAAAATCCTTATGCGTAAACCTAAACCCTAAGGTTTAATTTCTACGAGTAAGAGATTTAGCCATAGGAATTGCACCAAAATGATTCTGGTAAGTCTAAGAAGCCTATTAAGTTGTCTTATCCAAGTTTTAACATTAAATATGTCATGAATCAAAAATACCCAAACCGTATGAACATAAACCCTAGTTACCAATTTATGAATCATTAGTGTTTATGGGTAATTTCTGGGTCTAAATATGATCAATTCAACTTGAAAACAACCTCATACAACAATCTTTATCACCAAAAATGTTCACATATGAAAACCCCCAAACTAACGCATGAACCCTAATTCACAATATCAAGCAATTCGTATTTCTGGGCGAGTATTGATGATAAAAATGGACTCATAGTGATTAAATGAACATTTTGACATAACCATTTTAACCAAAAACACTCAAACACGATTACGTGTTCATACGCTTATGCGTAGAACACTAAAATCACAAAATCTCAAGTTTTAACCGTTGGATTTGTGAAAGATTCAAAACTATTGTTTAAAAACTTGTTATAAACACAGAATCACTTACAAATTGATGATCAAGTAACTGGATTTGAAGAATGATTTATATGCGTAGGATGAGTTTGGTAAGTATAATAAATGTGAAGAGTAAATGTTAGGTGGAGTGTTTTATTAGAAAATACTTTAAACTTTTGACACTTTCAGTCCCTCCACCTCTACCAATTACATCCAATGCCTTTAACTTCCATTTTGGGTACCAAACGAAGAATATTTGGAAATAAATTTGACGACACTCCCCCTCGACTTAAGAAATAATGAAAGTTTATAAATTTTAGTCCGAGGAGTGTCAGTAAACCAGAAATGTGACCACCATTATTAAAGAAACAACTGAGATAAGATAACATGCAAGTACAAGTGTAGGACCTTACAAATATCAACCTTATCACGAAATACCACGTTACCACTGTTACGCGTATAAAACGTGAAACCCAAACACAAACTATGCGAGAAGCTGAAAGAAAAAAATATGAGAAAGATGGTGACTTGATGTTAAAACCGTGTATATGTGTAGAAAGATGAAAACAATAAGTTGTATATTCCAAAGAAAACACACACACACACATACTCAAGCACACCCCTCAAATGACCATTTGAGGGGTATTTATAGTACAAGTGACTTGATGCCCTAAAAGGCTTTCTATGGGCTTCGTGGGCTTGGACATGGGTTGGATTGGATATAAGGCAAGCTTAACTGAACTAATACCCATTTAGCTTAGTCCAATCCACGAGCTCGTTGACTATTCTAGCACGATATCTAACACACGATATAAAGTTCCTAAATGTGAATGACCATCACTTCTAATAAAAACTATTAAGGCTAACAATCTCCCCCTAAGGGGTGGTCATTCAAAAGATGCTCCACTTGATTTGGTCTTTACTTTTCTCGAGCTTGAACTTTGTGCGTAGATATAGAATAGTCTTGATTCTTTGTTCCTTCATGCTTTGTGATCAGATAATGTGGTTGTCTGCCATTGTCAACTTCGTTGGTTTGGTGTCTCCACGTCTTTCTCCACCATGCTCACACTTCTATTTGTCTTTTGGTTACCAATGATGTAGTTCTCGAGTATTTAAACTTTGTAGATTCTTTGACATTGACGAAGAATCATCTTAAACTTTTGTTGCCTTTGATTTTGATGAGAACTTTCATGTGTTGTTGGTATGAGCATGTGGAGAATCTGCACGATCAATCCGCTCTGGAGCTTCCATAAGAAGAAAACATAAAAACAGGTTAGTAATAAGCGGATTCCGGCACTTACAAGTTTGAATTTTGAGGGTGTTAACAGCATAGTGTGAAAACACATCTCTAATTCTCACAAGGGCCGTTCCTGAACTGGAGTACCACAAGTAAGATAACGCGATATACCGAAGTACATCTACAGTTCAGATGAGTCGCAGAGGTACACCGAAGCATCACCTCACGACTGTAGACCGTTTGAGACACACTAAGCGTAATCCACGGGGAGTTACCGAAGTGACCTGTTGTCAGGGCTGCTTGATGTTGACCATGGCAGGAGTTTCCATTTAATCACTGAAGATCACAGATGTGAAACTTCTCATAAATGTTCTGGCAGATTGCTAAGATCTGCGTAGGACTCTAGAATATATCACTTGTGTTCTTATTGATGAACAGCAAGCGATGTCATGTCAAGTGTTCCTATGAGATCTTTTTGATGAATCTCGTGGCTCTAGACTCAATTAGTGCATTTTGGTTTTCCTGAGTGGAGACTAGGGAGAGGGTCTCCTTCTTCAATATCAACAATCTCTAAGAGAAAGTCGATAGATTATGTAGGGTTCCCAGTGAGAATGAAACAAATCCCTTTTGAGAGGAATTGAGTGGCTAGAAGGTTTAGTGCAGTGCGTCACTGGGTCCATGATGTCTTTGTCTTCAATACCAGTGTCAACTAAGTGACAACTAGTAGCATATGAATTGAACCCGGTTTCTGCCCTATGGTTGAATATGGAGGGCTATTTCTTTTCACCCTTTTTCATTATATTTCTTTTTAATTCTTCAACCCCTTCTTTCTCCTTTCTCATATTACTCCTTTTTTCAATCATACCTAAGGACTTATAGTACTAACTATTGGTGGTGTCCTTTGGTAGATCCCTCCAGCTCTGGCGGATCATAGGACGAATTTCCTATTCTTAGTCACCTTATAACTCCATGACTGTCCTATTGTTGCCATAAAACCATTTTTCTTGAAAATCTCTCAGAGTGTTTATGATAAAAAAAAACATGTTTGAAACACTCTAAGAGTTTTATATTTTCAGAAACACTCCCCCTTCACATGTGCTTATATGTTTTGACAGAAATCTGCACATAGAGGGTAGAGTTCACACGTTTTGAATTGATCGACTTTAAATGAGCTAGACCGATTCGAGACACGTTTACATCACTAGAGAACTAGCTTGAAATTATTACCCGTCCTGGTCAAGTCCATAGAAAGTTTCTCGAGATGGTACATGGTTCCTCGTCAATTCATTGGTTTCAATTGAGTCGAGCTCTTTTGAGATTCAAACAACGAACATTAAACTTTTTGATCACATTTTAATCACGTCTCCTTCCCCTCAAAAATAACATATTTGTGATATTTTTATATCATCGGATTCAACAACATTTTAGAATCTTTTGGGGAGACAAACGGATTTGATTTAAGCATGAATTTGGAACATTTTAGTTTTATACTCCCCCTTTAATAAAGCATAATCAATTAAAGGGTTTTAGAGGGAGTTATCTTGAGCACAAAATATTTTGAAAGATTTTGAAAATATTTTTGAACAATCTTGGAAACGGTGCTCAAGATGATGATAATTTCTCACCAGTTTTAAATGTAGTGCACTGAAGCGTACACTTGATTTTTCTTTAAAAAACATGAGTTTTGATTTGAAATAATCAAAAGTCATCATTTTAGTCCGGGTTTCGTACTGAAATATACGAAAGCCATTTTTGAAGAAGTTTTGAGAAACGACATGTTTTGGAAAACATTAAAGAACTCTCGCTCAAGCATCTGTACATACCCGTATCATTGTTGAATGACATTTCTAGAAATGTACAGAATATCGATTATACGAGAGACATGTCGTAGAAGAATATTTTTGGATTTTTTATTTTATATTGTTTTTGTATTTTTGAAAGTTTTATATTTTTATATTTTGCTTTTGTTGGTTTTTCAAATTTTATATTTTGTTTTTCAAAAATATTTACAGCGAAGCTATTTGGAAAATCATTTTCAAGAAGATTCGAGAAGACGTTCTAACTCCTCAGGGGTTAGGCTTCGCATTCCAATTCGTCGAACTAAATCGTCAAACCTTTCTTTTGGAAGGGCTTTAGTAAATAGATCGGCGAGTTGGTAGTCAGTCTTCACGAAGAATAATTCAACAGTACCATTTTCGACGTACTCTTTGATGAAGTGGTAGCGGACACGGATATGCTTAGTCTTTGAGTGATGAACAGGATTGCATGATATGGCTATGGCACTTTTCGAGTCACAATACACAGGTATTTTATCGAAAGTAAAGCCATAATCTGTGAGTTGTGTTCTCATCCATAGAACTTGAGCACAACACGCAGATAGAGACACATACTCAGCTTCAGCGGTTGAAAGTGCAGTGCAATCTTGTTTCTTTGAAGACCAGCTGACTAACTTTTCACCCAAAAATTGTGCTCCTCCGGATGTACTTTTTGCTGTAACTTGATCACCTGCGTGGTCCCTATCTGAAAAGGAAATTAGATCAAATCCGGATTCCTTCGGATACCAAAGTCCCATGTGAATGGATGTCTTCAGGTACCGAAAGATCCGTTTAACCTCTTTGAGGTGTAGTTCGGTAGGCTTTGCCTGAAACTGTGCTAATAAGCAAACAGCAAAATGAATATCTGGTCGACTAGCAGTGAGATACATGAGAGAACCAATCATGCTCCGATATTTCTTCGGATCAATAGGTTTCCCAAACAAATCGGCTCCAATTTTTGGTGAAGTTACCATTGGTGTTCCGACCGAATCACAATTATCCATACCATGATTTTTCAAAATCTCAGTTCTGTATTTAGCTTGATTTATAAAAATTCCACGAGGGGACTGATGTATTTGTAAACCAAGAAAGAATTTTAGTTCCCCCATCATGGACATTTCAAATTTGCTTTTCATGAGATTTTCAAAATGTTTTGAAAGATTCGGATTAGTGGACCCAAAGATGATGTCGTCCACATAAATCTGAACAATCAAAATGTCGTTTTTGCATTTTTGTGTAAACAAGGTAGGATCAACTGTTCCTTTGGTGAAATTGTTTTGGATGAGGAAAGAGGACGGTTCGTCATACCACGCTCTCGGAGCTTGTTTCAATCCATAGATTGCCTTTTTGAGTTTGTAGACGTAGTCTGGATGTTCCAAGTCGATGAAGCCTTCTGGCTGACTCACGTACATTTCTTCTTTCAGAGTTCCATTCAAGAACGCGGTCTTAATGTCCATCTGATAAACCGTGATGTTTTTGTGAGCTGCATAGGCTAAGAATATCCTGACTGCTTCAAGTCTAGCTACCGGCGCGAATGACTCTTCAAAGTCTATCCTTTCCTCTTGTCTGTATCCTTTGGCCACAAGACGAGCTTTGTTGCGAATTACAGTCATCTCTTCATCCCTTTTGTTCTTCCATAACCATTTGAGATCAATGACGCGAATGTCAATTGGTGGAACCATTTCCCAAGAGTCATGAAGCCGGTATTGGAGAAGTTCCTCCTGCATCGCTTCTATCCATGCGGGTTCTGTCGTTGCCTCACGAGTGTTCTTTGGCTCGATATTGCTAATTGAGCAAAGGTAAATGCACAAGTCGCAATCGGTGCCAAGTTGACATCTCGCCTGAATTGGCCTTGAAGGTTCACCAATAACTTGTTCAATTGGGTGGTCTTTTGTCCACTTTAGATTGGAAGGATACCGTTGGTTAAACGTATGCGAGTTAGATGGTTCTCGTAAGCTTGAGGATGATTCAGCTGATTCCGTAGCAAACGGGTTTTCAAATAAGTCTTCATCTAACGTTGCATCATTATGGTTTTGGTTTTGCTCATCAACTGCTGGTAGAACGGGTGCAAGAACTTGAGTAGATGTAGATGATGTAGATGGAGTTGGTGCATTGGTTTCGACCGTTGTAGATGCATCTTCTGTTGGTGGTGGTGGATGATTTTGAGCGGGTGCAGCGGAATGATGGTTTGATGCATTTGTCGAAGTTCCACCATAGTATTCATCGAACATTAACTCGAAGAAATTCTCTCATTCTTGTTCTTTAGGATTGTCATACGAAGTTGATTGAGCTCTTTGAGGTACGAGTCCTGAACTGATGTGTCCAGAAGTCTGATGGTTTAGTGCGGGTTCTGGAGCAAGTCTCTTAGAAGCCATAAGCTTTCAAAGCACTTTGGGTGAAAAAGGTCAACACTTTTGTGTTATTCGAGTGTTTTTAAGGCTGTTTGTGCAAGAGAAATTGTTTGAATCACTGGAAATTTTTTACGCGTAGGTCAAAACCCTAGTTCTACGTGTAAGAAAAGTCAACACCCTTTTTCTACGCATAAGGTTCTACGCATAAGAGTTTTGTGCAGTTTCTTCGAGCATAACAGCTTGGAACCCGGTCACAACCGCTTAAACTTCCCTCAAACCCCATCAATATTGATGAACGTGCTCCAGGTGTATCCGCTGCTCAATCTGATACTACTCTTATACCTGATACACCCGCTACAACAACTACTGTTGAAGAAGCACCACCAGTTGACTCCACCACAAAAGTTGAACAAACCGCTTCCAACAATGATGAACCAGCTGATGATGTTCTTAATGAAGTACCCCCACCTGCAGATTTTGATCCAAATGCGTTCTTTAACCCGTTTGCTAATGACACTGCTGCACCTGATGTCGCGGAATCATCAACAAACCATTTGAATCCTCAGAATCTGCACAATGTATACCAACATCAACCCTCTACACATCGATGGACAAAAGACCATCCTCTGGCAAATATTATTGGAAACCCGAATCAACCAGTCGTTACGAGACAACTTCTTCACACAGATGGTGAACATTGCATTTATGCACTCACTGTCTGCCAATCTGAGCCTAAAAACATTAAAGACGCAATGACAAAAGACAACTAGATTGAATCCATGCAAGAAGAACTCAACCAATTCAAACGTCTTGAAGTATGGGAACTGGTTGAAAGACCAACAGGGGTCTACGTCATTGGTCTCAAATGGATTTGGAAAAACAAATTGGATGCTGAAGGGAACGTAATCCGAAACAAGTCACGTCTCGTTGCTAAGGGTTACCGTCAGGAAGAGGGAATAGACTTTGAAGAATCTTTTGCTCCGGTTGCTCGTCTTGTGGCTGTTCGGATATTTCTCGCGTTCGCGGCTCATATGAATATAACGGTCTATCAGATGGATGTCAAAACTGCGTTTCTCAATGGACAACTTAAAGAAACGGTTTATGTCAGCCAACCAGATGGATTCGTTGATCCTGAGTTCCCGAACCATGTCTACAAACTGAACAAAGCTCTGTATGGTCTCAAACAAGCTCCTCGGGGATGGTACGATAAGCTATCATCTTTCCTCATTGCTAATAATTTCACCAAAGGTTCGGTCGACCCTACTCTTTTTATACAATATCACAGGGCACATATCTTAACTGTTCAAATTTACATGGATGACATCATTTTTGGGTCTACACATAAAAAGTACTCAATCGCTTTTGCAAAACTAATGAAGGAAAATTTTGAAATGTCCATGATGGGTGAACTTACGTTCTTTCTAGGACTGCAAGTTCATCAATCACCCCGTGGTATTTTCTTGAGTCAGTCCAAATATGCCCTTGAATTGTTAAACAAATTTGGAATGAAAACCTGTGACACTTATGCCACACCCATGACTCATACCAAGAAGCTAGACGCTGATTTACATGGGAAACTTGTCGACCCTACAAAATACCGAAGTATTATTGGGTCTCTCATGTATCTAACAGCTAGCATACCTGATATTGTCTTTGCCGTTTATCTATGCTCCCGTTATCAGTCGCGACCAACTGAAACCCACCTCTCTGAGGCTAAAAGAATCCTCCGATACATCAAGGGAACCATTAACTTGGGGATCTGGTATCCGAAGGATTCTGGTTTTGAACTAATCGCTTTAACAGACGCTGACCACGCAGGATGCTTAGATTCACAGAAAAGTACTTCAGGAGCACTACAATTTCTTGGGGATAAACTGGTGTCCTGGCAATCGAAGAAGCAGGATTGTACATCGTTGTCATCAACCGAAGTAGAATATGTAGCCATGTCGCCGTGTTGTGCTCAAGTCATCTGGATGAGAACACAACTCAAAGACTATGGTTACGTATTTGACAGAATCCCGATGTACTGCGATAATCGGAGTGCCATTGCGATCTCGTGCAACTCAGTTCAGCACTCGAAATCAAAGCACATCGATCTTCGCTATCATTTCATCAAGGACCAGGTAGAACAGGGTACAGTTGAATTATACTTCATGGGTATAGAATACCAATTGGCAGATCTACTCACCAAAGCCTTGCCTCCCGCTAGGTTTAATGAGTTGGTCCACCGGATTGGTATGCGGTGTTTGACTCAAGAGGAACTGGATGAACTATTTAAACAGTCTTAAAAACCAGTCAAAAACCAAAATCTTTTTTGTAAATACCTTTTCAAAAACAAAATACAAAAATAAAAAAAATCAGATAAAACAACAAAAATATTCTTCTATCTATATTTCTTCAAATATGGCAAGTACATTTCTTCCATCAACACTCAAATCTTTCAAAATTCAGTATTTTTCCGATCAAGTGTTGAGGGGGAGAAAATTTATACTTAACAGTTTCATATAATCACTGTACTTGCATGTTACCTAATCCCGGTTGTTTTCTTTAATATTGGTGGTCACATTTCTGGTTTCTGACACTCCTCAGACTAAAATTTATAACCTTTCATTATTTCTTAAGTCGAGGGGGAGTGTCGTCAAAGTTATTTCGTGATAAGGTTGATATTTGTAAGGTCCTACAAGTGGTATCATGTATTGTAGTGGCGCGGGAGTGTGTTATTCATAACCCGCATCTGCTACAAGCTCTGATACCAATTGTAGGACCTTACAAATATCAACCTTATCACGAAATACCACGTTACCACTGTTACGCGTATAAAACGTGAAACCCAAACACAAACTATGCGAGAAGATGAAAGAAAAAAATATGAGAAAGATGGTGACTTGATGTTAAAACCGTGTATATGTGTAGAAAGATGAAAAAAATAAGTTGTATATTCCAAAGAAAACACACACACACACACTCAAGCACACCCCTCAAATGACCATTTGAGGGGTATTTATAGTACAAGTGACTTGATGCCCTAAAAGGCTTTCTATGGGCTTCGTGGGCTTGTACATGGGTTGGATTGGATATAAGGCAAGCTTAACTAAACTAATACCCATTTAGCTTAGTCCAATCCACGAGCCCGTTGACTATTCTAGCACGATATCTAACACACGATATAAAGTTCCTAAATGTGAATGACCATCACTTCTAATAAAAACTATTAAGGCTAACAATAAGGTTTTATGAAACTGAAAAATATTGCTTTCTCCCCCTCAACACTTGATCGGAAAAATACTGAATTTTGAAAGATTTGAGTGTTGACGGAAGATTTGTACTTGCCATGTTGAAAGAAATATAGATAGAAGAATATTTTTGTTGTTTTATCAGATTATATATTTTTGTATTTTGTTTTTGAAAGATATTTACAAAAGAGATTTTGGTGTTTGACTGGTTTTTAAGAATGTTTTAAGAGTTCATCCAGTTCCTCTTGAGTCAAACACCGCATACCAATCCGGTGGACCAACTCATTAAACCTAGCAGGAGCTAAGGCTTTGGTGAGAAGATCTGCCAATTGGTATTCTGTACCCACAAAGTATAATTCAACAGTACCCTGTTCCACGTGGTCCTTGATGAAGTGATAGCGAAGATCGATGTTCTTTGATTTCGAGTGTTGAACAGAGTTGCACGAGATTTCAATAGCACTCCGATTGTCGCAGTACATCGGGATTCTGTCAAATACGTAACCGTAGTCTTTGAGTTGTGTTCTCATCCAAATGACTTGAGCACAACATGCCGACATGGCTACATATTCTGCTTCTGTTGAGGACAGCGATTTACAATCCTGCTTCTTTGATTGCCAAGACACCAGTTTGTCACCAAGAAATTGTAGTGCTCCTGAAGTACTTTTCCGAGAGTCTAAGCATCCTGCGTGGTCAGCGTCTGAAAAAGCTATTAGTTCAAAACCAGAATCCTTCGGATACCAGATCCCCAAGTTAATGGTTCCCTTGATGTATCGGAGGATTATTTTAGCCTCTGAGAGGTGGGTTTCAGTTGGTCTCGACTGATAACGGGAGCAAAGATATACGGCAAAGACAATATTAGGTCTGCTGGCTGTTAGATACATGAGAGACCCAATGATACTACGGTATTTTGTTGGGTCAACCAGTTTCCCATGCAAATCAGCGTCTAGCTTCTTGGTATGTGACATTGGTGTGGCATAAGTATCACAGGTATTCAATCCAAATTTGTTCAGAATTTCAAGGGCATATTTTGACTGACTTAGAAAAATACCACGGGGTGATTGATGAACTTGTAATCCGAGAAAGAATGTAAGTTCACCCATCATTGACATTTCAAAATGTTTTTTCATAAGTTTTGCAAAAGCATTTGAGTATTTTAAATGTGTTGACCCAAAAATGATGTCATCCACATAAATTTGAACGATTAAAATATGTTCCCCGTGATATTGTATGAAAAGTGTAGGGTCGACCGAACCTTTGGTGAAATTATTGGCAATGAGGAAGGATGATAACTTATCGTACCACGCCCGAGGAGCTTGTTTGAGACCATACAGAGCTTTGTTCAGTTTGTAGACATGGTTTGGGAACGCGGGATCAACGAATCCTTCTGGCTAGCTGACATAAACCGTTTCTTTTAGTTGACCGTTCAGAAAAGCAGTTTTGACATCCATCTGAAAGACCGTTATATTCATGTGAGCCGCGAACGCTAGAAATATCCGAACAGCCTCAAGACGAGCAACCGGATCAAATGATTCTTCAAAGTCAATGCCCTCTTCCTGTCGATAACCCTTAGCCACCAGACGTGACTTGTTTCTGATTACGTTTCCTTTAGCATCCAATTTGTTCTTCCAAACCATTTGAGAGCAATGACGTAGACCCCTGTTGGTCTTTCAACCAGTTCCCATACTTCAAGACGTTTGAATTGGTTGATTTCTTCTTGCATGGATTCAATCTAGTTGTCTTTGGTCATTGCATCTTTAATGTTTTCAGGTTCAGATTGGCAGACAGTGAGAGCATAAATGCAATGTTCACCATCTGTGTGAAGGCGTTGTCTCGTAACGACTGGTTGATTCGGGTTGCCAATAATATTCTCTAGAGGATGGTCTTTTGTCCAACGATGTGTAGAGGGTTGATGTTGATATACATTATGCAGATTTTGAGGATTCAAATGGTTTGTTAATGATTCCGCGACATCAGGTGCAGCAGTTTCATTTGCAAACGGGTTAAAGAGCGCATTTGGATCATAATCTGCAGGTGGGGGTACTTCATTAAGAACATCAGCAGCTAGTTCAGCGTCGTTGGAAGCAGTTTGTTCAACTGTTGTTGTAGAGTCAACTGGTGGTGCTTCCTCAACAGTAGTTATTGTTGCAGGTGTATCAGGTATAAGAGTGTGATCAGGTTGAGCAGCGGAAACAGCGGATACACCTGGAGCACGTTCATCAATATCGTCACTGAATAAAGGAGCAAATAGCCTTTCCATTTGTTGACGTATAAGCTGGGGGCTTAGTTCAACTGATGATGGGGTTTGAGGGAAGTTTAAACGGTTGTGACCGGGTTCCAAGCTGTTATGCTCATAAGCCATTTCTGTAAGTTCATCAAAATTAGCATGAATCGTTTCCATAACCTGCTTTGTACGACGATTCCAGATCTGGAAACCTTTTGAATTCTCACAGTATCCAATAAATACTCCAATGTCAGCTTTGGCTTTGAGCTTTCCAAAGTCTTCACGATCATTATTTGGGTAGCAAAGAGATCCAAATACATGAAAGTATTTGAGATTCGGTTTTCTGTTGTGGATAAGCTCGAAAGGTGTTTTGTTGTGGCGTTTTGTGATCATTGAACGCTTTTGAGTATAGCATGCAGTTGATACAGCTTCTGCCCATAAGTAATCTGGAAGTTTAGCATTAATTAACATTGTTCTTGCAGCTTCCACTAACGTTCGGTTTCGTCTTTCAACAACTCCGTTTTGTTCTGGTGTCCGTGCAATGGATGTTTGATGCTCTATTCCCATTTTCTCATAAAATTCTCGAATAGTTTGGTTCACAAATTCAGTTCCTTTGTCTATTCTGATTTGGCGGACGGTGTTCCGGAGCTGAATTTGAATTTTCGTGAGAAAGGTGATGATCATCTGTGGAGCTTGGTCTTTGCTTCGAAGAAAGTAGACCCAATTCCATCATGAATAGTCATCAATAATTACTACGATGTAGCGTTTGCCATTGATTTTTTGCACGCGCATCAGGCCACACAAATCCATGTGAAGAAGATGAAGCACATGCTGAGAGCTGTGTTCCACCTTTAAAGGAAAATGAGCACGAGTGCTTTTCCCTTGTTCACAAGCTGAGCATAGGTGATCTTTTGAATACCGGAATCTCGGGAGACCTTCAACAAGTTTGTGTCGAGCAAGGTTGGTGATGGTTTGAAAGTTTAAATGTGAGAGACGACGGTGCCATAGCCAGGATTTTGTTGATGTTGCCTTTGAAAGTAGACATATGGGAGATGAAGCAACCATGTCTTGCATTGAGATTGTGTATAGACTAGAATTGCGAGAGCCAGACATTAGATCGTTTCCTTGTAGATCACGAATGAAACAAGTTTTCTCTAGAAAAGCAACTTCCAAATCTCCATCACAGAATTGACCGACTGAAAAGAGATTGTGATCGAGGCCTTCTACATAGTAAAACCAGCTAATTTCAATATTTCCATTGATATAATCTACGTAGCCCATGATAGCTGCGAAGTGATCATTCCCGAATCTGACAGTGCCAATGAACTTTGCAATAAAGTTTGATAACAGTTTAAGGTTGCCTGTCATGTGTCGGGAACATCCGCTATCAACAATCCAAAGGATGATCTGTATCACCTGCATTACACACAGACGACACAGATGGAATAGAGGTAGATGTGGAACCCAATGAGTTAGAGGGTTCCTCAGCAGTTATAGTAGAAATACACACATCAATGATTTTAGGCATCCATTTAAATCCTAGTGTATTATTATGTATCCATTTCTGCCATCTCCAACTAGTCTTAGCTTTAGTCTTCGTAAATGCACTAGGTGGTACTACATTCTTTGGAGGTGATACTGGAACTACAGGGACATCAATGCGTTTCTTAAAATCTAAGGAGGGCGGTCTACCAAGCACAGACTTAGAAGCATTAGTGGGCCTAGAGGTATTCCGATTCTTAGGATTCTGTAAACGAGACAAGATAGCTCTAGCAACACATTTGTCATGACAATCAGAAAGCATACTTTTATGACAAATAACACAAGAAGCATCAGACTGAATATCAAAAGTACTTAAAGGTTTAGCATTCGTTACAACACTTTTTCCTTTACATTTGTCAGACGCAATATCTAAAGTGGGTGCAACATGAGTCTTATTCAAGATCCTAGGGTGTTCTTCTACTTCAGCATTCTTTATTGATCTTTTCTTAGGTCGCAACTTCCTATTATTCCTTGTATTGCTCCTAGGCTGTGAAGTGCGGACGTTGGGAAAAGAGGCAACTATTCCTGTTTCAGTAGAGGGAAACACATTAGTATCTTGTGTTTTGTCAGTAGGCATTCTGGGTTCACGTTTGCTAAGTGTTACAGGTGCAATTTTCTTAATGATGCTAGGATGAACTTGTTCATACTTTCCTAACATTTCCTTTAACTTAGTGATAGTGTGCACCAAATCTTGATTTTCAGAACAAAGATTGCCAGCAAAATTCATGACTTCTTTAGTGTGTGCAAGATAATGATCAAGTTCGTTTGATGCTTCATTACGAGTCTGTTTGAGTAAATCAAATATGACACCATATTCCTTTTTAACGTTTGCAAGTTCTTGTTCATATTTTGAGATTTGACTCTTAAAAGACACGTTTTGATCATCCAGTTGCTCAAGTTTTGGATTAAGATTTTTTTCATGCAACTTGGCGATTTTGTTTTGAAAAACAAGTTGTTGATCGTGAATATCCTTTTGACACCATTTAAGACGACGTTTTGCATTTGAAAGTTCGTTTGCCAAACGTTCATTTTCAACTTTTAAAGACTCGATTTGAAGCACATTATCAGTATTATCAACAATTTCAACAGAATCAACAGTATCAGTAGTGATATGATCAGATGCATATGCAACAGATTGTAATAAAACAAGATTATTGATATCAGCACAGATAACATATTCCAAGAGTCGATCAACATATTTTCTCAACAATTTCTTTTTACGTTTAGTATTTGAAATCGATGTTTCTGTTTTCTCGAAAACGGTTTTCATGAGACCAAGTTCCTTGTGAAAATCCCTTTGCCAATATAGTGCACAAGTTTTCAAATTTTTCACATGGGGTAAAAGTCTTTTCTGAAGAATGTCTCGATGTTCTCACGCCATTGGCGATTGAAAATGTTCAAATTTTATTTCAGAATGAAATTCAATCTCACGTTCCAAAATTTTGAGGTCAGATAAGAAAGTGTCAAAGTATTTTATGATGCCACAACTTTCGGCTTTTGTTTTAACCTCACTAAGTGAAGGTAAAGGACCATTAATTTGTGCACCATTTTGTTTGGGACTAACTTCATAAACTGGTGTGATAACAAAAGGTTTGTTAGAAGTATCTTGTTGTTTGACAAAAATAACGGCTTTTGAATAGTTAAATGGTTTGTTATAAACGACATTTTCCATTTTTGACCGACTCTCGTCATCTGCATCTAATTCCTCCATGCGATTATATTCAACAGCAGTTATAATTGAATCATCAATTCTATGTTCTGCACTGTAAACTTCAGGATTTGGTTTGAATGCTCTATTTGAAAACTTAGGTTTGTAATCAGCAAGAATTGGTCCATATCCATTTGGATTAGGTTTAAAAGTAAACTTTTGAATGATTCTGATTGACTCACCATGTTTGTAAACAACATTTCAAAACTCTTTGATTTTGGTTTGTAAGTCGACAATTTCTTCAAGATAGTTATCTATTCGTTTCGTGGAATGTTGTTTGTGCTCAGAGAACTGTTTTTGAATAGTTAACAACTCAGCCTTGGCTTTTTGAGTTTCCAAAGTAAGAGCGTTAAGTTGTTTTTTATGTTCATGTTTCAGTTGTTCTATTTGAGACAACAGAGCATTCTTGGAAGCGGCTAGATCACGTATCTGTCGTTCTGATGATTTTTCGTTTTGATGAGATTTAGCAAAAGCGACTTCAAAACCTTTTTCACGGTTTTCTTGAGTTTTAAAATAATTGATTTGTCGAATTAAGCATTCATTATCCCTAATTAACAGTGCATTTTCAGCTTTTAATTTTGTATTGACATCATGATAATGTTCCACTCGGGATTGTTGGTCTTTAACTAAGGTCCTGAGCTCAAATTCTGGATCAGACAAAAAATCATTTTGTTCAACGTGAGTCTCAACATGGTCATTATTTAGATCCTCAAGTATAACCACGGAGTCAACTTGATCATCAATGGTAACCATAAGGTCATCTTGATCATCAAATATAACTACGGGGTCTAGTTGATGATACTCGGAATGAGATGTAGAAGGCTCATGTTGAACACTCTGATCCTTGTCAGATGCAGATGTTGGCGGAGATATCAGATCATTAATGATAATTGTTTGTTCAGGTACCTAAGATAAGCCATCAGTGTCATACACTGGGCCTGTATCACTCATGTGTAGAGCTTGCATTTGTGCCATCAAAATCACTGTTGCATTAGCCTGCAAGTCTTCCATATCATCATCAGAGTCTGCATCTGCCATAAAGCTCTGTTCCTTGTTGTTAAGAGTTCAACCAGCTTCATCCTTAAGAGCCAAGAGCAAAGCCTCTTTGAAATAAGCACTGCCTCTTGTCCTCGGCTTAGGACATGCATTAGCCAGATGACCCTTTTCATTGCAGTTATAACAACGAAGACCATTAACCCCATTCTGAGCATTCCCCTGTTCAACCACTTGAGCTCTCTGTAGTTGTGGAGCACCCTGGTTATTCCTTCCAATAGCATTAAACCCTTGACCACCTCCTATCGGACGACCATAACCACGGTTCTGAACTTCAACACATCCATTGTTCACAACAGCTTGATTCCTTGTGTTGGATGAGGAACGAATGCGATTGTTGGATTTGTTTGTATACCGACCGAAGGCTTTAGCAATCATAACAAATCCTTGTTGCAACTCATCGAAAGCAGCAGAGTCCTCATCAGCTTCACTGTAAAGTGCTTGAGCATTGTTGTTGTTGTATGGAACCAATTGATTTTATGGTGTGACGGTTGCAGTTGGTTGAGGAGCTGGTTGCTGAGTTTTTTGAGGAGGAAGATTGGTTTGGGCCCACAAAGCAAGTTGTTGATTATCAGGAATTGTCTGTGAAGTCGGGAGTCCACGGATAGTCCTTTCTTTGTCAACTTCTTTTTGGTGAGGCTTCAAATAGTCGTACAACAATCCGTATGTAGCATGATGAAGGTTCTTAGCTTGACGGAGAAAAATGACATACTTCTCCCATTCCGGACCAAGACTACTTAGGAACTTAGTGTTGACAGCAATTCGAGGCATGATGATATTGTGTTTGTCTAAATCATTAATGATGTCTGAAAAGCGATGATGATATGACTCTAAAGTCTCTCCTGGTTCAATCATGAAGTGTTCATAAGCCAAGTAGATTTTGGATTCCATGTCTTCCTGATTGAGTGTTGTGCCTTCCATTAGAAGATGAATATGTTCCCACATTGCTTTAGCTGTCGTTTGAGCATCAACACTTCGAAGGATTGGATTGGGTAGTCCCAAAAGGATGTATTGCATTGCTAGTTCATCGGCTTCAAAGTGTAGAAGTTCATCACCAGTGAGGTCTGAGATAGTTGCAATGTTGGTGACAGCATCTCTTGGTGGACTGGCATCTGGATCTGCGGGTGTAATAACAGTAGGCATCTGAAATGGACCTTCCATAATGACCTTCTTTAAAAACTTTCCATGTGGCTTCTTTAGATCACAAAACCTAAAGAACCTTATCACCCATTGATCATAATTTCCGGGAGTGAGCATTGGAGGTCTATCAAGTGAGCCAGCTTCATGAATTGATTTTTGGCTACTTAAGGCTTCACACATCTTGCCAAACCATGTTGGTTCCTTCATAGTATTCCTGGATGGATGTTGATTGCAGAAGTGTGTGTAAGGTTGTACTTGAAGACTAGGTGGTGGTTGAACCATCTGTGGTGGTGGAATTGCTCCAAGTTGTGGAGTATGTTGTTGATTAAATTGTTGTTGATAAATTTGTTGTTGATGATTAAATTGTTGATGTTGTGGACTTAGTTGTTGTTGTTGTTGATGATAAGTGTAAGGAAAATAGTTAGAGTATGGTGGTTGTGACATGTTGAAAAACTTGTGTTGTTAAATGGATCTTTGTAGTCGAATGAAACGTTGTTGATGAAGTATTCTTAGGCGTAGAAATCACAGAAAAGTCAAGTGCCACTTATGCGTAAAAACACCAAAGTTACGCGTAACAGCAATAGTTACGCGTAGGATTAGCTTACGCGTAAGTAAGGAGAAAACACTAAAGTTATGCGTAAAGTAGAAGTTAGGCGTAGAAAACTTAGGCGTAGGATTAACTTATGCGTAAGACAAAGCTTAGGCGTAAGATAAATCTTATGCGTAAAAATATTCTACGCGTAAGCTTATGCTTATGCGTAATTTTAGGGGCCCAAATGATCTTTTACACTATCACAGTGCAAAAGATATCCTAAGTCGACGTGTTTTCAGGCTTATCCAAGCAAGAAAACACGGAGTAAACCACGAAAAACTGAAGATTAAACCAAGGAAAAGTTACACGTAAGTTTAGGGTTTTACTTACGCGTAGAAACAAGCCAAAAATGATTTCTGCCAAGTGATGTTTCCAAACCATATTTTTGTGATGAGATAGCTTCAATATCACCAAGATAACACAAAAGTGTGAAACTTGATGATCCAAAGCTTAACAAACAGTTATGCGTAGAACGAAACCCTCGTAAAAAACCTAGCTTAAAAACAATGATCCACATGTAAATTTTGAAACTTTTTGCCAAAAACAGATAGTTTAACACCTAAAAACATTGAAAGGACAACAATCTTGGATTAAAAAGTGTAAAAAATCAGTTTTTAAGCGTGAGAAAGATGGAACCTGTTTTACGCGTATGACCAAAACAAAAAACTTCAAAAACAAATATTTTCACCCAACTATTTGGCGAATGATACCACTATTAGGTCACCATATATGTAACACAAGCATCAATATGTAGAAATAGAGAAGAGAAGAGATCGGTTGAACAATAACAATCAAACACTTATGCGTATGAATATATAATGGTTATGCGTATGAAGTGAAAGATAGAATAAATTGAACAACCAACCCTCAAGTGAGGGTTATTACAAGGTATTTATAGGAGAGGGAGCTAGGCCAACACTCCTAGTCCCTTCCTTTCCTTAATGGACTTGGGCCTAGGCTTATGGGCCTTCTACATAAGCCTAAGCTTAATAACAAACATAAAGGCCATATTAAGCTAACTATTAAATATGAATCACTAACACTTGAATAAGGTTTAGGAGTGATTCCAACATAAAATTTTATAGACGTGTGATAGTTTCTTTTTTTTAATGGGCATAGGGTAAACACAAGTCATAATCGTACCCCATGACTTCTAAAGCATATAATATGTTTACTTCTTTGGGTAAAAGGGCTTACCCCGGTAAATATATCTATAACATATATATATCAGGATGCGCATGATGTCATTAATCAAACGAAATGCCACGTAATGCCACGTCATTGCCACGTTTTGCCATGTAATGCCACATAGGCAGTGTTTTGTTCACGTGTGCATGTTAGATTATAATCCAAAAAATGTACACAGGTGAGGTTCGAACCTGCATTTGTTTGATACTGTTTAAACGCCTCAAGTAACCAAACCAACTAGGCTAATGAATCTTTTGGTTACATACTCCAAATCATAATCTATATACACGACTGTTTTTGTAATGGTATAAATGTTTCTTTCTTTTTTGTTCATATTTATCTCTTTAATTATATGAGGATATATTAGGAAAATATATATCGTGATATATTATAGGCCTATATTTAGGGCGTGTTAACAATTTGATTATATGCATGATTCTATAAAATTGTATCCTAATCTTTATGGTATATATGCAGCCACAAAGACGTTTAGGAGATTCAGAAGTTATGTTTTTGATTATTATATATATATATGATCCATATTGTTTATATTGTTTGTATTGTTTTTGTATTATTGTGATGTTTTGTATTACTGTTTGGCGTTTTTTATATTAACTGTTTTTCTATCATCAGTGAAACAAAAGCAAAAGTTGTGCACGAGATTCAGAAGGTATGTTGCAGCCACAAAGACGTTTAGGAGATTTAGAAGGTATGTTTCTGATTATTGTATATATATATATATATATATATATATATATATATATGATCCATATTGTTTATTGATTAATTTATATATGATTGTTTTTGTAAGTTATTGTATAATGTTTATTTGTATTGATTTTATTCCATTAGTAAATAATCATGGTAAAAGTTTAGGAGATTCAGAAGTTATGTTTTTTATTATTATATATATATGATCCATATTGTTTATATTGTTTGTATTGTTATGCAGCCACAAAGACGTTTAGGAGATTCAGAAGTTATGTTTTTGAATATTATATATATATGATCCATATTGTTTATATTGTTTGTATTGTTTTTGTATTATTGTGATGTTTTGTATTACTGTTTGGCGTTTGTTATAATTACTGTTTTTGTATCATCAATGAAACAAAAACAAAAGTTGTGCACGAGATTTAGAAGGTATGTTGCAGCCACAAAGACGTTTAGGAGATTTAGAAGGTATGTTTCTGATTATTTTATATATATATATATACACACACACACACACACACATATATATATATATATATATATATATATATATATATATATATATATATATATATATATATATATATATATATAATCCATATTGTTTATTGATTAATTTGTATATGATTGTTTTAATAAATTATTGTATAATGTTTATTTGTATTGATTTTATTCCATTAGTAAATAATCATGGTAAAATTTTAGGAGATTCAGAAGTTATGTTTTTGATTATTATATATATGATCTAAATTGTTTGTATTGTTTTTGTAGTATTGTGATGTTTTGTATTATTGTTTTATGTTTGTTATATTTATTGTTTTTATATCATCAGTGAAACAAAAGCAAAAGTTGTACACGATAATCATAAGGTATGTTGTTGATGATTAGTTTATATATGATTGTTTTTATAAGTTATTGTATATTCTTTAAATATATTGATTTTATTTCATTAGTAAACAATCATTGTAAAAGTTTATGATATTCAGAAGGTATGATTTTGATTATATGATCCATATTGTGTTTATAAGTCATTGATTATTTTTTCTTTATCAGGTATTTTATATCTATGATTCTTTTTCATATTAAAGGGGATTCATTAAACGTGTATTATTATTCAGGTGTATATGTTTGTAAAATTTGTTTTTAACAGGTAACCGTTTTCAGAAGGTATGTTTTTTACTATATGATCCATATTGTGTTTATCAGTCATTGATTATTTTTTCTTTATCAGGTATTTTGTATCTATGATTCTTTTTCGTATTAAAGTGGGTTCATTAAACATGTATTATTATTCAGGTGTATATGTTTGTAATATTTGTTTTTAACAGGTAACCGTTCACATCAAAAGAACACTATAATGGATACACCAACGATTGAATCAGATATAATAGAAAAACAACAATCTGGTATTGTAGTTGTTTTTAATTTAAATAATTATGTATATTTATTTGTATTTTGCATAAACGTTTATTAAATTACTATAACAAATTCTATTAAATAGAAGAGTAATGTAATGGATATATCATCACCTGAATTTAAAGGCCGGCGAAATAAAACAGCTCAGTTTGGTAGATCAATGTTTGAAAGTGACACACAAAAAAGAAAGTCTCATAGCCGTTTGCGTAATTTATCTACTTTACGTGAAGGTATTTTAGTTTTTCGTATTGGCATTTATAATGTTGTTGAATGTTAATTTTGAATTATTTATTGTTTTTTTATGTGTATCTGTCACTTACACAAACTTTGCCATATGAAACATCTTTTTAGGAATCTCAAACTACAACAACAAATGATAAAGCTACTACAAGTGAGTATCTATCAAGAAGTGTGAAGAAAATAGCACGTGATGTGGATGAAAAATTAGAAACTGGAATACAAGATTTGGATGGTCAAAACAACTCGGCAAAAAGAATTATACGAAACACTTTGGTAGATAGTTTTTAGTTGGAATCTAAATACAATGTTTTGTATATTTTTAAAATTGTTTTTGTTTGGATTATTTATTTATGCTGAATATTGTTTTTTAGTTTGAAAGTTTTGTTTGCAAGTCATTTTGGAACCGTTGCTCTAGGCAACATGGGAGAGATAGGTAATGTCATTTTAATTGTGTTTGTTGAGACCACATGAGTCTCAACAAAGTGAGAAAAAGCTATCGAACATCCTCCGAATGCATTATTTTTCTATGAATTGAACCAAGGGGAACAACTAATTTGATGGCTTCTAAATTAATGATTTAAGAAGTTAAAAATCACGACGACAAAAAATATATAAACAACATATCTACACATAAAACATAGTAACATTTCACATAGCATGAAACCTAATGCATAACCACAACCACATTTTACATAGTAAAAACAAGAGTTACGAAATACATACATTAATTCCTACGCTATTACCCAACGCATAACATTAGTACTAATATCCATCATAAACATACCAAAAGAAACAACATCAACCACAACAAACTATGAACTACCAAGTTCTAATTCACTACACAACTATCACATATACCAAACAAACCAGGTTCTTAAACACATCACAACATCAAGAACGAACTTCACATCATCTCAGCAAACATCAAATATAGGAACCAACTGAATAGGACCGTTGAACAGCTCGACTTCAAAATCAGGATCAAGTGTTGTTCCAACAAGCTGAAACGAATCATTTTGTTCATTGGAAAGTTAAATTCTCCAGCAAGAATCTTCCAATTAGTCCTCAATGTCATGTGATCATTTCTCCATGGACTTTTTGGATGAAATTCAAATTTCAAAACTACACGCCTTTCTGTATCTATCCTTCTTAAAATTGCATGTTGAAAACCTTGAAGTTGATTAGCATCCACAAAACGAACCGGTATTAGTCTGCAATAATGAGCAACATGTTTTTTCAAAAATATACAAAGAAGATATTTTCAAACTTATAATAAATATATGTCAAACATACATGATTTTGAATCTCAATAAAGAAAACATCCTTACCAATCTCCCATAATCAAGCACAAACGGATAAATTCGTAGGTAAAATGTTGATTCTTCAGTTAAAAGTCCAGCATGGTCTATCCAATTACAGCCATGAAGCAACCTCTCATCTTAAAAACAAAAAATACAAATCAAATTCAGAATAACACATAACTATTTGAATGGTCGTATTTCAAGCACATACTTATTACATTGGAATACCCATTATAATTTATCACCTGTTTCATTTTCATCATGCCCTTACAAAAAGGCAAGCCGGGTGGGGAAGTTTGCTTCATGAATAAGTTGGAATCCATCATCATCAAACCTCATTAAAGAAATTCGAATATCATTCCTATTTGTCTTAGTAAGCACAACGCGTTCGCCAACCATGAGATTCGCATGACGCACAACTGTATTCCAATGAACATTGAATTGAAATCCAATGGTATCAACTATTCCAGGAATAATACCTTGCCTTGCCTCAATGAGGATTTCAATGTCAGAAAAATGAATCACAAACTCATTCCTATCAACATCTTGCAGAAACTCTAGCGAAAACCACTTGAATAAAAAAATATATATATATAAGTATATATATGAAATTAAAACTATAACTAAAAATAAAACAAAACAGAGGGAAAACTGTAAAACAGAGTATTACAGGAGATAGATTAATATCATTTTCAACTTCACCGACACATTTAACTTTTCTATTACGTGTGAATAATACCATAACCACCAGATTCTGTTCCATCTTCTTCATAAGCCGTAACATAGAATGTGTCGACACCCTCCTTAATGAAATGTATCATTCTTATATTCCAATAACCACTCAAGGCTATGAAATTATTCCATGAATCCCCAGAAAAATACCATTCGTCAGTACCACTTACACGATTCAAATAAACTTTTCTTTTCATCCTGTTGTTCTTAATCAGATAAACGTAATCTATAACAACCCGTAAAATTTCAAACAAATTTTAAAAATAAACTATAGTAAATTTGTTACTAAGTTTCACTTCTGGATTTTTCCGAGCCTATTCGAATCGAGAACGATAGATTTTCTCGTAAAACATAAAAACCGACCCCAAACACGTATCGACAATAAACTAATCACGGTTCACATTAAATTAGTAAATTATAACATTATAAACTTACATTATAAGTCACTACATTTATCTTACCACTATTGCATAAAACGTATACTTTTTGCATTGTGGTCATACACGTCTAATTTTTTCATCACCTTTTTATACAGCTTATACAAATATATACACAATATTTATGAAAAGGATCGAGTATGCTTATTATACATTGTTCTTCATTTATTCTCAGTTACAACACAACAATCACATGACCCACTTGAATAATACTAGTATAAAAAAAATTGTGATCCTTTAACTCTTGAAATATTATGTCAACTGTTAAAACACTGAGGCGCCAAATTTCAAACCATTTAGAACCATCAAGCTGACAAGTGAAAACAACCACACATCTACTGATGTACCCACTTTTCAAAATTTACTGATAATAAAATATGGAAATTACCTAGGAGGCTTGGACTGATAAGATTTCACGCTCCACCTTATAAAATCACTAATCTCTAAAATAACTATAAACCTACTTCTATAGCCCAATACTCAGTCAAAAGAACCTCCTAGACCTCATCCCGTGATTCCTAGACCTCATCACGTGAAAAAGAAAAAAAAAGGTATTTCTCATGCATGCTCTCCTTCTTGTTTTCTTTCCTCTCTTCTTTCAGCACCATGCGCCACCCTACTATTGTCCTTGGCTAGTCAAACTCTTCTTAGGTCTTAGCAATCTGTCGACTAGCAACCATGTGCTTCCTTCCAACCTATCTTGACATGACAATACAAAACACTTGGCTATAAAAAGACCTTAACATTCGACCACTCTTCCTCACCACTCTCACATTCTCAACTCACATACACTCATACTTTCAAACTTGCAAACACTCTTTTGGTTCTATTGCTACCGCCGAGTAAGAAGAAGAGGAAGAAAGGGTATTCGATTATGTCTTCTTAAGTTTGGAAGTACATTTTGGTTTAGGTTCTAGTCGGGATTAAGATCGTAGGAAAGCTAGTCGATCTTTGGTCCTTGCTCATGCATGCTCTCGTATACTCCTCACTCATTGTAAGCATGCTCGAACACATCTCATTTGATACCTCTTTCATGTCAATAAATGTTTATTTCGTTAAACATGTCCATTCTACAAAAATATACCATCCTTAATATGAAGTGATGTCAAAACTCTCATTTTTCTTAACCACTATAAACTGTTGCGTTTCGTATCGTGTTAGCTTGTGTGGTACCATAAGACTAGTTTGAAATGCATATGTTACTAGTTATAGTCGACATACATGCAACTCAAGTTGAGCTTTTAAAAACTTAGCATCGTTTGTGAAGAACACGAATATAAAGCACCACACATATCACACTTTCATGCAAACTCAGTTTTGGAGAAGAAAAAGATAACACAAAAATGTTTTTGTTATAACCCACGACATAGTTGTGTATGGAAATGGGAATACAAATTCAAACACATTAACATGACCTTATAAGAAGTCATATTCCGAAAAATAACAACGAAAGACCCTTGGCTCAGTTGGGAAGGGCATGGGTGTTTATCCTGGAGGTCTTGAGTTCGAATCTGTCTTGTGACAGTTGACCCATTTTTCTTTTTCTTGCAACTTTCGCACTTTAACATTTTCATTCCCCACATCTTCTTAAAATCTTTATAAGATTTGAAAACTTAAATAACATTTACAAGTTTAGCCCCTCAACTTCGAATCATTTGACACTTTTCTTAAAACTTCTTACAAGTTTGGAACTTATATTATTTTTGACAACTTCGGTCCCTCAACTTTGAACACTTCGACATTTTAATCCAAAACTTTTATAAGTTCGATAAACTTATGCATTTTACCATTTTCGTTTAAGTAAATATATATTTAGCACATACCCTTGTTTGGCAACCACATCCCCTAAACTATAAATATTATATTTTTCCAAATATATTATTTTCTAACAACTCCGATCAATATATATATCGTATATATAATTTTCACATTTCAAAGACTAATAAATCCAGTAAATACAATACGACTTGTAATTATTCTCACTTCAGTTGTACTGGAGCCAATATCTGAGCCGATTCTTACGAAAGTTTCGTATACATCATTCTCCCATCTATTCCAAGAGCCAACACTTGAGAAATATTTTCACAACTACATTTTATGTACATCGATAATCAACTAAACTTATGAAACATCCACATAAGCTACTTAACACAACCACGTGAGAAAGTTTTTGAAAACATTTATTTTTGAACTATAAGCATTACCACACAAGTTAAAACGATACGAGTGTCTTATAACAAATCATTTATTTTTTTTAAACATTACCCTTTAGGGTCGTAAACGGAATATATTATCTAAGACTTGCCATATTATATCTAGGTTCCGTGTTGAAGCCGTTGTCACATCGTACTTGCTATTGTTGTGCATTTCCTACCGTGTCACTAAGGTGAGTTCATAGCCTCGCTTTTACTTGTTTTTCAACCCCCGCGAGGGAGATACATGCTATAAACTAGAACACAATTCTTTTCTTAAAATGTATGCTTGCCTGATTATTATTATAGCCTAAGTTTCCAGCCAAAAGTCCCCTTCATCATGAACCATTAATCACTTGCGAGTGAACGCAAATATTGTGGATAATACTATGGGAATTGACGACTTCGACTCGGTTATCGGAAATAACCGGGGCGCACCATATTTGATTATCTCTAGGTAATTGGCTATTACCTCTGGGGGGAAATTTTTATTACTTACACCAGTAATTAGGTGTATGCAGTTAGTTTGGTGTCATGAGCTTAGTGCATAATAATCTATGTTTTTCTATGGTAATTGTCTTCGAAGCAATTATCATCTTTAACTTGTGTTCAACCATTTACTAAACCTATGAATATCACTCAACCGTTGTGTTGATATTTTTAAGCATGTTTATCTCAGGTATTAAAAAGGCGATAACTAACTCTGGAGGCGCTTGGGATTGGCATAGCATGGTCATAGATGACTCTGATTTACGAATGGGGACCACATTTTGTTAATGAGCCATTTTTCCGCAACAATTCAACTTTTGTAAACTTCGTTTTACTGCAATAAATAAAATCTTTTAAGAAAAATCTATATTTTTCACTTTGTGTTATGATCCAATTGAGTAACATCCCAAAAACCTTTTCTTCCGCTGCAAACCATTTTTTTTTTGGGTGTTACATAATCTTTATCATTATAATAGTTTATATGAAAGTACTCAGGAAGCATCTGCAAAAACAAATAAAAACAAAAAATAAAAATCAAATATCAAACACACATATATACCAATTAACATAAATAAAATACATACCAAAGTACCCATATGTTGCCCATGATTATAATCAACCAAGAATTGTGTTGTCATTTTCTTGTAAACAAAACAAACTTTCAATAAAACCATGTAACCAACAAGTTTGCAAAATGAAACTTCACTTAGATCTATTATTATTATTATTATTATTATGGAAACAGTACTTGGTCAAAAACAGGGCAAAAAAATATTTCATATATCACATAGTATTTGATTATCAATCAAGTATTAAAACCCTAAATATGAACAAAACCATAATCACATTTACTAAATAACATTAATATCTACATTCAAAATGAAAACTAACAGATCAACTATGAATGACAGAAACAAAAGCAAAGACAAAAAAATACCTGATTAAAGATGAACTATGATTCAATTGTGCAATTAGTCAAATTTTTTGTTTTGATATATCAATAGTGATAGTCGTAATGAGTATTACTGATAGTAGCAATGAATATTGCAGAGTTTAGGAGTATATTTAATTAAAGTGACTGTGGAAGCCGTCTTTATGTCTATCAACATGCAGAGATTTATTACCAAATTCCATAAAACCCCTCAACTAAAACACATTATATACTTTGACCCTCATAAATAACAAATAATAACAAAAACCTCTAAATTAAACATTTTTGTCAATCAAAATATATATAACATTAAAAGATATATCATAAACTAAACACTAATATAAAAAGTTTGTACCAAAAAATAAGCTATAAAACTATACCAAAACAAAATAAACCACAACAAAATTGCAAATGAACATTAAAATTTACAATACCAAACAAACACAAATAAATACAAACCATAGTGATTATAGTTTCATACACAATACATAAAAACTACTAACGTTTATCGATCGTCATAAGTACATTTTATTGTACCATAACCCATAACATAGTTCTAACAATTAACCATCGACAACATAAAATAATCGTGCCAAACAAAACATCCAGAGCATAATAATCCATTAAACAATCATACTTTAACAAACATCAAAGACAGACATATATATTGGCTCTTCACCAAAAAATATAAACTCCTGCTAATCTTGAACATCCGCCACATACTTAAACCTTAATGTATGATTCTGATGCAAATTCCAATCTCGAGCAAGTTGCCTCCAATTGCCTTTAAAAGAAATATGAGTTGTCCGATCTAGCCTTTCTGAGTGGATATCTTGGTGCAGAAACATCCTGAATGCAAATGTCTTGTGTCGAAGCAATTCATGAAGATAATTGGATAGCTTGTGCGCTTTCACAAATCCCTCAGGTATTGTCTACATTAATCCGATATAAAATTATTAGTTAATACCATCTTAATTAACAAATCATTTCAACAACAAATTGATAAAAGTAGGAATGTTTCAAAAAAAACTTATAAGACGGTGTTGCTCAAACACATAGCAATAAAGCTTCATGTAAAAAGTTATATTCTCATCATTGTGTTCCAACTCATGACCACGCCAAGTACATATTTGGAAAATACGAGGATCTACCAACAAAATTAAAGAAACGTGTAAGCCCACTTCAAAAACATTATTTTCAAAGGAAACTCATGAACTTATGTATACTTACCGTTATCAAGAATGTGCTTTGGTTGATCAAAATGCAATAATGTGTGAGGAACTTTTTCTATAGTTAATTCGCGACCATCACCCATAAAACTCATAAGACTCAACCTATTATTCAGAATGTTAGTCAATACAATCCTTCTTCCAGGAACAAAGCCTCCAAAAAGAACAACATCATCCCAATCCAAACCGAAAAACACATGGCCATAATTTATGCTCTGTCCAGGAAAAGCTTGAAGCCCATGCATCACTTGAACTTCAAAACCGTTCACTTTAATCATGAAAACATTATTACCTACATAAGGAAGAAAATTGAACGGTAGCACCTACGAAAAAAACACAAAAAATAAATTACTGAATACCATTGAATAATATACTTAACACAACAAAACATTCTAGTTTAGTTAAATAACATATGCTATATTCAACATACCGGACATTCCTCTATATTATGACCTACTATAGCAGTGCACCTTGCAAGTCTTCCTGGTACATTCAACGTTCCATAACCACCTGATTCAATACCATTTGCATCATACCCTGTTACATAATATGTATCCGCACTTTCATTTAAAAAGTGTAACAATGTAATATCTTCATATCCACTTAGCTTAATGAAGTATTCCCAAGTTTCTTTATCAAATTACCATTGTCCTTTTTTTTCCTTTAACAACACCTTAAATTTCTTACATCTGTTGTTAATCAAATAAAGCCATGTTTTGCCATTAGTATAAACCTTCATGAACCAAACTGGAAGATCCTGAAATAAAATAAAACATAACATTGTTAATAAACATGATTACAACATCATAATAACAAAATAAATTTTATTTGTCAAATTTCAAAACTGTTTAAACACAACAAATATACCAGCTTCTTCCGGTATGTATTACTGTCGACTTCAATAACAAACTGCGTTCCAATCATTTTCTGCCACACACCACATCACCTAATAAGTAACAGGAAATACAAAACACAACACAACACCATTTATGACAGCAAATCCATATTGAACTACATCAACAATAAAAACTCAACTGCCAACACTAAACCAACAAACACACACATAACAAAAACCAACTAAATTCCCAATTTAACAACTAAATAACATACTTTACAAATCAATTATGATTGCGTAAACTAATTCATAATATGTTACAAACCATTAATAATTACAATGCACAACCCTACTTAATGGAACACATTCATTTAACAACTGATTTTAGCAAAAACATTACTAATTTAAAAGATCATAAACTATTAAACTAACACAAATCACACTATTATCTTCACAAAGTCAAAAAAACCTTATAAGACTTGCTGTATGAAAGTATTGTAAGTATGTTTACACTGGTATATACTTAATGGTCGTAATCACTAAAAGGTCTTGATAATCAAAGGATGTTAAGTATGTTTGTATTTAACATATTCTTTTATACATGATGGATTTGAGAGACACTCACATTCATTTAACAACTGATTTATCAAAAACATGAATAATCTAAAGGATCATAAACTATTAAACTAACAAAACAATAAATTTTGATACAACAATAAACAAACAACAATTTAAATCACAATATAATAAATAACTAATAAAATATTACATAAGAATATCTTAATCTGATAAAATTACCAAATTAGGGGTTTTACAAACTAAAAAATAAACAGCACATGCAAATATACAATCTTAAATTAACCCTAAATTGTTATAAAAAACAATATCTGAACTAACAAAAGCAGTTAACATCAAGAATCAATAATATTAAATATAATCTCAATCACTAAGGAAAAAAAAGAAGATATAATATCAGGCAATTGATTAAAAAACAATAAAAACGAAAATCTAAAGAGGGGAAAGGAAATCGATTCAGTACTAGAAATTTGATGCTCATGATCGGAGATAAACAAGACTTTTTGATGTTATATTGAGTATACTACTAAAATAATATAACAAAATAAAAAATCAATTAAGAAGTACTAAGAATAAATTAATCTATATAAAAATATAGGTAATGATTACTTATTTTACTTATGCAACACTATATATACTTTAACATGTAATTCTAACTCATATCATGTATAAAATAATACAATAAAAACAAATGCTACAACTTAAAAAAATAATATTTTAACATAACGTATAAGTAATTGACGTAAAAAAAATCATAAACTTCAACAATTAAAAAGTTTTGACTAACTACATAAAACAAAATAACAAAACGTGATATACTTACTTAAGAATTTACATTTACAATAAGGTCAAACATATATAATTCAATCAAATAACATCACTCATGAATTGTTATATATATACAAAACCACAACCGAAATAACAATATTGTGGAAAACTAGAAGGGGGGTTGAATAGTTTTGCCAATTAAAACTCGTTTTAAAACATTTAGATCAACTTATGTCAATCTATTTAGATGTGTATGTTGGACGTTGATAGATAGATATATAAAAGTGTAACGAAAGATAAAGAGTAAGAAGCACATAACCACGACACGAGTATTTATAGTGGTTCGGCTACAAGGACACCTTCCTTGCCCTACTCCACTCCCCGAGTCACCTACTCGAGAGTTCGTAATCACTACATGACACCAACTCCTTATGGCGGAGAAGCCTTCACAACGTCGCCTACTCTTTTTCCGGTACTAGGCTAACCACCGAGTTCTTTCACACCAAGGTGAACCACACCTACCACAACGTCGCCTACCCTTTATCCGGTACTAGGCTAAGTACCGAGTTCCATTACAATGGAGGAACTACTACCCGACACTACACAACACCTAATTCCAAAGGAGACCCACTCCTTATTACAACAACATCAAGGATATCAACGTCCTTGGAAACAAACTATCACTATGTGTATAACGATGTACCTCATCGATTATACGACCTATGCATTCTTCACAAATCCCACTTGATTTGATTCCTAGGCATCTTTCACTAATGCCTTTGACACAACGCTTGGCACCTTTCACACTAATGCCTTCGTCTTGACACTTTTAGCATTCTTCACTAATGCTCTTGACACGGACGTTAAGCATCTTTCACTAATGCTTTCGTCTTGACTCTTTCGGCATCCTTCACTAATGCCTTTGACACAACACTTCTATGGAAGAACTATCAACAAGAGAACCTCAGTAGACTTGAGCTTTCTAGACTTCAAGAAGTGGTGATCTCGCCTTTAAGAGGAACCTAGAGATTCACACAAAAACAAAAGACAAACTACATAGAAAGATCCCTTAGGATCAGTGGTTAGAGAGTTACAATACTTGGGGAAAGTATGTGTAAGAGTTGCAAGCCAGAAGAAAGAAATAGCTCACTATTTATAGAGGAGAAATGCTTACTGTTCCCCGGATCCCACGGATCCCTCCTACAAGGGATCCGTCTAGCGTAAAGCTAGGGATCCGTGGGACGCTCCTCTTTACCCATGGGTATTTTGGTTATGGGTCATGGGTCATGGGTTATGGGTTGATCCATGGTTCTTCTTATTAGATACAATGTGTCTTATGAGTGCAATGCACCTAGTCAAATGGGTATGGGTCAATACCATGGGTTATGGATATTTTCCATGGGTTGTAGTTTTTACCCATATTATAATACATACTAGTTATGTATATATTTTGCCCAATATGTAAACACTAGTTGTTGTACATATGTATCATAAAATCACTTATACTTGTTTTAGTGTTTTATGTGAAAACGTAAGTATGTTAGAAAACTATTGGCTCAAACTATTTACGTATTTTATTTGTTTCGTTAAAATGATTTTACGTTTGTTATCGACAAAACATTTGAAGACCGTAAGATATAAATAAACGTTTTTACGGCTTATTTGTATTAACAAATATATTGAGGTCAAAAACTTTATTTTAGTTCGAAATTTTAACTAAATCTAAATCAATTATTCAAACCATATAACAAATATAATAATGTACAAAATTTTAAACAAAAGGAAAATATTTATTTAAAGCCAAGTTTTTTTTTTAATTTAAAAAAAAAACGAATATATATTATATACAAATACCTACACATGCATCTAAACCCTATAAAACTCACAACTCATCATCCCCTACATAACCATCTAAGAAAATCTGCTTCTACCAAATCAAGTTAATCAATAACGAAATCTTTCAAAGATCTAAAGGTAATCATAAACACACTTTTTATATGTAAATTAACCATACTTTCATATGATTTATCTATATATTCAATTTGCAACCTAATAGTGTATGTATAGATCATCGATGATAGGATTAAAATCAACTTAGAATCATGTATAACATATTTTTGTCCCATTGATTATGAATCCCCTAATATTAATAACAATGATATATGATATAACTTAAAGAAACCCTATCATGATCATTAAAGTTTATATTAAATTTTCATATAATAATTATGATCTGTTAATGTGTTTGAGTGTAAAAACCATAATCCACTAACATACCACAACAATCATTCTCACAATATTCATATTCATATTGTAATATTGGATTTAAACTTAGGAATTGCTTTACATAGATTAACCTTCCTTTATAGACTCTTTACCATTGTAAATCAACAAACTATTATCCTGAAGTCAACGTATCCTTCACCATAAGCAATTACTATTAGAAACCAAAAACTTATATTCACTTTCATGATTTATTATTGTTGAAACAGGATGGCACAACAATTTCTTTTTGAATACATTCATGACACCCCGGAAAATGCACAGGTAAAACTAAACCATCAAATTTTACGTTATATACAAGCCGTAGAAACAATGCATTTAAGAATGCAGGAATAATTGCATATCACTTACTTTACAATTACCAAAACAGATTCTACCCGACGTATTTACAGAGTACTTTAAGACTCCAAACAACACGTTGTACTTGAACGGCCATGACAGGTACCGCTACAAAACAGAGATCACAAACATAGATGGCAAATGGGTGCTATCGGACTAAGAATGGATTGCCTTTGTTGCATCCAATGTGCCTCGCAACACAGAAACAATCCATTTTATAAGGCAAGGAGAAGAAGAATTTTATGTTACGGTATATGACATAAATGGATCAGAGTGTCCAGGGTATGACAGGCGTACTATAGGACCAAGAATGATCAGATGTTTGTCAACATATACCACAGGATTCACGGTAAAAAACACGATCTATATCTAACTTATCAATTTCATAAACTATCTAAATTTATAATTTTCTAAAATTACTTGCAATTACTGCCAGGGGATTTCTTACAAGATATTTGGAAAAACACCTTCACACTCCATTACGATGGTCTGACATTCCAAGTTCGCCACAAAAGAGTAAAACCATGGAAGGATAGAGTCATTAGAATGAATACATTCATAGGATCCGGTTGGGACAACTTTGTAGTAACAGCAGGAATAGAGTGTGGTCAGAAGCTTGTGTTCAAAAACCTAGGCAAATATACCTTATCAGTTGTTGTAATAGGAGGATATGATGGACTAGGATTGAGTAGGGAAGATATACGAACAACTTTGTTAAAAAGACCACCAAGACCACTTATGTATCGCGACAGGCATGGTAAGTATTTAATTTTATAAATATCTTAAACTTCTAACAAAACATGAAATATTGGGAGGAAAAACTATAAAGAAATAAACTAACAAACACCAAATTTATTTTTGCAGACGTGAGAATGCAGCACATATGCACATGGTACCATCACGCGTCTCACATAAATGAAGACAGAGTTGTTTACACACCCTTCCATCCATATATTGGCTACTACTACAAACTCGTAATATATTACTAATAATATCACAGAAACAAACATTACATATAAGTAGTACAACATTCTAACATATGCAAAATCTTATGTGACCAACCAGATAATCAACTCACCAATCTGGGATGCCTTGGACATGCACAAGTACAGAAAAGCAGAGATTGTCCACATGAATGCCGTATATGATATCAATTTACAAGTGCTTTTAAAACATACAAACCCTTTTCAAATTCAATCTTTGGTCATGGAAGGAAACTAGTATCAATTTGGAAAAGATTGTCGCTTTGAAGAACACAAGATGATGCGTATTAAACTAATGTGTTATCAGACAAAGGTTATCCACGTTGTCAACCAACGAGTAGCTATATTTCATGTAAGTTAATATACAATCGCAGTGTAGCTATGTATCGCACATACATTTACAAATTTGTAACCTCTTTTTTGAAGACACAACCTTCAGGATCTTTTCAGATTTTGTTAAGATATTGTTGAAATTATGTATTTAAGTTTAAACAATTTGTTATTTTCGTTAATGATTTCTCATTTGCTAATCTGTTATTGATTTAACATGATTTAAGAATAGTACTAATAATGCAAATCGCCAAAACACAGATTTTCTCTAACAATTTTTGCTAATCTATTGTTGATTCGACATGATTTAATAATATTACTAATAATTGGATGTGCCGAGAAACAGACTTGCCAAAACAAATTGTTCACATAATACCTGGATTCAACACAATGTCATGCCACAACAGTTTGTTTACATAATATATGGATTCAACATCTACCTATATTGGATGGAAAATGTTAAGTAACCAATCAAACAACACAACGTCAAAACAGAGAAACAACTGCCTGATACTTTTATTGATTCAAAAAGCTTAAATAACAAATAAAAGGAATATGGAATACACCCTTTGCAACATAGGACTGCATCAAATTAAACAATAACAAATAGTAACAATCCTAAAAAATATCATAACATAAACTAAAAATAACATAAAACATACATCTACATCAAATTAAACAATAACAAACACTAACAATCCTAAACAAGATCATACCATAAACTAAAAATAATATAAAATTGACAATACATTAATAAACATCTAAAATATATATTAACATAATTAAGTCATAGTAATAAATACACATACTAACATCATAATCAAGAGTAATAAACAACCATCATATACCACAAGCAAAAGATTGTTAGACCCCGCATCTAAGCGATAAATATTACAAACCAAAACACATAAACGACCATAGCAACAAAGCAGACGCCACTAATACTCCAACGCCTTCACCATCTCCACCATAACAAACAATTCTTCAAGGCGCTCCTGCATCTTAATAACATCCATCAGGAGTTTAGTAGCTTCCAGCAAATCTTCTTTTTGTACCTTCAAGAGATGTGAAATGCATTTCAAAGATCCCTCCCAGAAAAATATCTCCAGCTGCGTCACCAACTTACCAAATTTGCGAACCCGTCCTTGAATCTCTATCGCCCTCTTTCTAAAATCCGCCTTTGCATGCTTGGTCGTTTCAATTTCATTTGCATAAAATACAAGCATCATATCTTTTGCCCTCCTAGAACCAGCAACCCTCGCTAATTGATCGCAAACAGGCATTGGAGTAGGCATTTTTGAACCTATATACATTAAACTTTGATTGCAACATAAAAATTATCATTATTAACAATCCACACATACATCAAACAGAATAAAAGGGGGTTTACAAATTAGCAACAATAACAGCATGCAATAACAAAAAAATGGAGTAAGCATTTTTTAACCTATATACACTAAACTTTGATTGCAAAATAAAAATTATCATTATTAACAATCCACACATACATCAAACAGAACAAAAGGGGGTTTTACAAATTAGCAACAATAACAGCATGCAATAACAAACAAATATATGTATATCAAAATACATATGCCAACAAACAAATACATTATATTTAACATAAACATGCACACTAAAGGTTCAAAATAATAGTCGGATACTAAAAAATACTCATTTTTACTCTAATTAAAATAACAACAAGTAACCAAAATCGAAGTTCATAAACTAACTCACATTGTATATTAGCAAGAAAATCGAATATATTATTGGAGAAGATGAACAGTTGGTGATCCAAGATGACGCTTTGATTCTATCAGCTTCTTTGATACGCTTTATGTTAATACAATAAACACTAGTAGTAGTTAGGTGTTAATAATATTATAATAAGAATAATCAAATAAAAATAAAATACAATAACATATTATTAAAAAAATCACTATTTAGGATATAATGTTCATGTACAAACAAGTTAACAATGCAATAATAAAATCATATCATAATTAAAATAGCAAAAGAACTGTTTGTTAATATATATATATATATATATATATATATATATATATATATATATATATATATAACTCAATGTAAACATAAACAATAATAAACTAAATTACATTTGGAATTAAACAAACAAGAAATCACAAGACGTGCCTGCCTAATAACATATTATTAAAATAATCTCTATTTAGTATATAATGATCATGTACAAACAATTTAACACTAAAATAATAAAAATCATATCACAATTAAAATAGCTAAACAATTGTTTGTTAATATATCTATATAACTCTATGTAAACATAAAAATTACTAAACTAAATTACACTTTGAATTAAACAAACAAGAAATCACAAGTCGTGTCCGCCCAAGTGTACTAAACATGATTTACACACTTTGAATTAAACAAGCAATAAATCACAAGTCGTGCCCGCCTTTGGGCAGGCTTAAACGGCTAGTGTATATATATATATATATATGTATATATATATATATATATATATATATATATATGTATATATATATATATATATATATATATATATGTATATATATATATATATATATATATATATATATATATATATATATATATATATATATATACATATATATATATACACACACATATATATATATATACACACACATATATATATATACACACACATATATATATACATACATATATATATATACATACACACATATATATATATATATATATATATATATATATATATATATATATATATATATATATATATATATATATATATATATATATATATATATATATATATATATATATAGGGGAGAGTTAACGTGAGATCAAACTTAATGTTGTAAAAATAAGATCAAGTATAAAAAATCACTAAAACATTTATAAATAAGAATTTTACCAACAATACACATAAAAATAATATTTTAATACAAATTAACATTTTAGCAACTAATAACCAAATGATACATGAGTTTTGATTAGTGATACACCTGATACACATTACACTAATAAATATTTCAAAATCTTATACACATATAATAAAATGATACACATTACATTTCTAATCAAAGTGTATCACCTATGTTTCGTAAATTTTAAAAAGAAATCTATCGAAACTTTTACAATTTTAGTTGTAGTTAATAAAAAAATTATTTTTATTGTAAGAACAGTGTCGCTTGTCAAATTTTAGTTGGATCTCATTTTAACAACTTTAAGTTTGATATTATTTGATCTAAATTCTATATATATATATATATATATATATATATATATATATATATATATATATATATATATATATATATATATATATATAGGGTAGGGTTAAAATGAAAAGTTTCTTATAATGAAAAGAATGTGAAAGCATGTGGAGGTGACATGTGTCACCTTTGCCACATCACCTTGCCATGTCATGTGACATGTGTCACCCCCACCCCACTCCAACCACCCCCCCCCCCCCGCAAAATTTTTTTTTCCCGCCAAAATTTATTACTGCATCACAGTTATAAAAATACTGCATCCCAATCATAATTGTGATGCAGTAACTTATAATCTTAATGCACTAAAATCATGATTATGATGCAGTAACTTTATAACCGTAATGCAGTAACTTATAACCTTAATGCACTAATAAGTTTTAGTGCATCTTTATTATAAGTTACTGCATTATAGTTAATAGTTAAGTGCATCAATTATGATGCACTAAAATCAAGGTTATAACCTTAATGCACTAAAATCATGATTGTGATACAGTAACTTTGTAACTATGATGCAGTAATTTATAACCTTAATGCACTAAAATCATAATTGTGACGCAGTAACTTATAACCTTAATGCACTAATAAGTTTTGGGGCATCTTTATTATAAGTTACTGCATCATAGTTAATAGTTAAGTGCATCAACCATGATGCACTAAAATCAAGGTTATAACCTTAATGCACTAAAATCATGATTGTGATGTAGTAACTTTATAACTGTGATGCAATAATTTATAACTTTAATGCACTAAAATCATGATTGTGATGCACTAAAAAAATTGTCGGGAAAAAAAATTGCCCAAAAAAAATGTTTTTATAGCAGGGAAATTTTTTTTTTGGCGGGGGGGGGGGGGTGGTGGGCAGGGGGTGGGGTATGGTGATGTGGCATGGCAAAGGTGACACATGTCACATCCACATGCCTTCTCATTCTTTTCATTATAAGAAACTTTTCATATTATATATATATATATATATATATATATATATATATATATATATATATATATATATATATATATATATATATATATATATATATATATATATATATATGCCTTAACTGAAGTTCGAAAACCACAAAAAAATTGGTCTGATCCAATAACTAAATCAAATAAGCTTCGAAATGAGCCAATAAGCTATAAAAAAGCTAATAAGCAAAATTAAGCACTTTTTCATTTTTGAGCCAAACTTTGTTTTTTTCTTATATTTATGTTACCTTATATTATTTAAGTCCAAAATCGCATAATGAGCTCACAACAAAAAAAATATACAAGTCGGAAATTTAGGAAATAAGCTAAGGCTTATTTTTGTAGTGCTTATTAGTGATTTATGTGTCAAAATGTACCACACAAGCTTCAAAAACAAATCCTACACTTGAAACATGTATAGGTTGATCTATATGTACATGTAAAATTAATATGCAACCTTTAAACCTTGACCATTTTTACATAAACATCAAGTATGTTCAAGTTTATTAACATGTCAAATTAAGAAAAGCACACCCAAGAATTTTGAGTAACCAAGAACACCCAAGAATACTAGTCTAACTTCAAGTAAACGCAAAACCAAATCCAAGTTTTCGTAAATTTGTTAAAGAAAATGAATTGTGTGTTTGCTCTATGACTCGATCAGTTAATAAAAGAGTAAATAAAGGAAAGTTTTGACTATCAATCCCAAAGTGTGACTATTTGTGTGTTCATTTGGGGTTTAAAACACCTTTTGTTCCAATGGTGTTAGGATTTAGTAAATCCTTAAGTTAAAGACTCGGTCACCTCAAGTATGTGTAAGCATTAGAAATCTCGTACTCTTAGTCATTTAGATATGTTAAGTAGTTAGTTAAAGTAACACCATGGAGGATGGACGGGTCTTTACCCACTATATACCTGATCCACAGCCCGTAGGTGGTGTTTATTGTAAAAACTATAAATACCTTCTACCTCCCAAGGTAGAAGGTTGGAGCTTCTCATAAAAACACATTACTTTCTCTCACTAGAAGTTCTCATTCTCTCCATCTTTCTCTCTCTAGACTCTCATATATTCGAACCTTGCTATTTGTGTATGTGTGTTTATGATAACCAATATGTTACAATTGGTATCAAGAGCCATGGTTTGATCATCTACTTTGTGTGTTCTTGGATTTCTTTATTGGTTATTCATAAGTTTTGGTTTGAATGAGTTTAGAGACTTTTTCACACTTTTGATCTTATTTAGTGGTCAAGTTTGGATTTTGGTTGTACTTTTGTGTTTAGGATCATCATATTAGTTTAGTTTTGGGTTTAGAAGGATTGATTTATCTTGGTTGTGGTGTTTTTGATTGAAAAAGTAAGGTTTTTAAAAGTATTCTTGACTGCGATTCGACTCACGTTATTGTGTTCTTGGCTGCGTTTTGTTGTTTCATCGTTGCGACTTAACTGCTTCCAAAGTGCGTTTTGTTGTTTCATCACTGCGACTTGAGGTGTTTCTGGCTACGATTTGTTGGATTTAAACTGCGACTTGATTATTTTAATAATATTTGAGCTACGTTTTGGTTAGGATATGACAAAAGGACAAGTAGTGCTTGTACTATTGAAAGCGACTTGTGTATTGTGTTTTGGTCTTCTGCGTTTTGACATGTTGCGTTTTGGTTAGTACTGCGTTTTGTCAAGAGCTGTGTTTTGTTCATGTGTTTTGTCAAAAGCTGCGTTTTGTTCATGCGTTTTGTCCAAAGCTGCATTTTGTTCCTGCGTTTTGTCAAAAACTACGAGTTGTGCCTCTGCGTTTTGATAAACTGCGTTTTGACAAGGGTGCGTTTTGTGCTAACTGCGACTTGAGAGCTGCGATTTGACTTGGTTGTTGTGTTTTATCTCTAGAGATTTGACACATGTGATTTGAGTTATACGGTTTCCTCTTGATTTAGTAAAATCCCGTGAAAGAGTCTATTTCTCGGTTAAATCAAAGAGTAGTAAAATCCCGTGTACATAGTAATCAAAGAGTTATATTGTTTTAGATGATGTTCAAGTTGCTGGGTCCGATACCCACCCTCCTATGCTGGATAAAACTGATTATGACTCTTGGGCACAGAGAATCAGGTTGTATTGCTTGGGCAAAGAAAATGGTCTTAATATTCTGTTAGGAATTAGAAATTCCAGTTATTAAAGAGTCGGTCACCTCAAGTATATGTAATCGTTAGAAAGCTCGTAGTCGTAGTTATTTTAAGTTAAGTAGTATTTAGTTAAGTAACACCGTGGAGGACGGACGGGTCTTTACCCACTGTATGCCTGATCCACAGCCCGTTGTGTGGCGTTTTATTGTAAGACTATAAATACTCTCTACCTTGCAAGGTAGAGAGTTGGAGCTCATAATAATATTTTCCTTTCTCTCACTATCGTTCCCAACTCTCTTCCACTCTCTCACTAGAACTTTCTCTCTAACATACTTAAACGCATACTTTGATCATGGTTTAGTGTGTTTGTGAAATCCAATATCCTACAATTGGTATCAAGAGCCATGGTTTGATCACTCATCTTTCATGCTCTTTGTTTTGGTGGATTTCATAAGGTTTTTGGTATATTAAGGGTTTAGGAGAGTTTGATTCATTTGGACAAATTCTAGTGGTAAAGTTTGAATTTTGCATGTACTTTTGTGTTTAGGATCATCATATGTGGTTATGTTTTGAATTGGAAGGCTTAAATCATTGTGGTTTGGTTGTTTTGGATTGATAAAGTGGTTATTTGTGAAAAAAGGACTAAGCGAGTTGTGTCTCGGAATTGTGTTTCTTCAAAGCGAGTTGCTTAGTTATTTTATGCTAGTTGGTACATGCGACTTAGCTGTTTAGCGAGTTGATCTTTATGCGACTTGGGTTCTAAGCGAGTTGTTCCTTTAAGCGACTTGAGATCTAAAGCGACTTGCTACTTAGCGAGTTGTAACGTTAGCGAGTTAACTTAAACGACTTAGTGTTCAAGCGAGTTGATTGTGTTGCGAGTTGAGACTAAAGCGAGTTGGCTATTTAGCGACTTGATTAATTAAGCGAGTTGAGTGTGTTGCGAGTTGATGCTAATGCGACTTGGCTATTTAGCGAGTTGACTGCTTATGCAAGTTGTGTGTTTAGCGACTTGTTCATTTAGACCTTTTTCTTCTTCGTGTTACATTCTTACGGTTGTTCTTTTGGTTTAGTAAAATCCCGTGAAAGAATCAATTTCCCGGTTTAATCAAAGAATAGTAAAATCCCGTAGAGCTTGAAACATGTCTACAAACGTTCCGACTATCATCTCCACTGTTGCCGAGGATGTTCAAGCAGCTGGTTCAGATACTCGTCCACCCATGCTTGACAGAACTGAATACGATTCTTGGGCTCAACGAATCAGATTGTACTGTCTTGGAAAGGAAAATGGTGTCAACATTCTCAAATCCATTGATGAAGGACCGTATCGAGTTGAGACGACTAGAGATGTACTTGATACTGCTGAAGATGGAACTCTGATTTACGGAATGGACAGACCAAAGATGTATGATGAGCTTGATGATAAGGAGAAAAAGAGATTCGATGCTGATATCAGGGCTTCTAACATTGTTCTTCAAGGTGTTCCTAAAGACATCTACAAGCTGATCAATCACAACACCGAAGCAAAGGCAGTATGGGATAATGTCAAGATGCTTCTCTCAGGTTCTGAACTAACTATGGAAGACAGAGAATCACAACTCTATGACGAATTTGAACACTTCAAGATGAAACCAGATGAGAGTGTCTATGAGTACTATGTGAGATTTCATAAGTTGGTGAATGATATGAGGAACATCAGAATGACTATGCCTAACATTCAACTGAACTCTAAATTTGTGAACAACATGAATCCCGAATGGCACAAGTTTGTCACCTCTGTGAAGCTCACTAAAGGATTGAAGAATACAAACTATGAGCAACTCTATGCCTTCCTCCTTCAGAATGAGAGACATGCCATGTTTGAAAAGAGGATTCTTAATCAGTTCAAAACCAACCAGGGAGAGACAAGCTCATCTAATGACTCAACTGCCTTCTACTCAAACATCGGAATCACAACCAAAGCCTCACAAGTCATACCCATGGGTAATGGTAATCACAAACTCATTCCTGATCCTATGTTCAAACAAGCTGATGTTGATGCACACGTGGGTAACATCATTAATCAACTAGCTCTTCTAATTAGTCAAAACATGAATTCTCTCCCACAAACCAACAACAACCTCAGAACAGCATCTAACCCACACAATCAAGCTACTGTTAAAGATGGGAGGATCGTGGTGCAACCAGTTCAGGAAAGACAGTATGATCAGGGAAGAGGTGGAGCTGGTAGAGGTTATGTTGGTAATCAGAATCGAGGAAGGAATGGTAATCAAGGTCAAGCTAAGCCGATCAAATGTTATAACTGTGGTGGTGAGGGACACATTGCAAGAAACTGCACTTCTCCAAAACGTCCACAGAATGCTGATTACTTCAGAGATAAGATACTGCTTGTACAAGCTCAGGATAATGGTGCTGCTTTGGATGAAGAGGAACTATTGTTTCTTGCTGAGGGCAATGCCAAGACCTATGATGCAGATGTGGATGAGCAGCCTATTCAGGAGATAGGTCACAATCATCAGAATGCCTTTCAAGTCGCTGATTGTGATGCATACGACTCTGATGTGGATGATGGACCTACTGCACACACAATTTTTATGGCTAGCATTTCTCCAATGGTTTCTCCCAAGGTCTCATCTTCACCACAAGCTGGCCCATCCAAAGACAAACTCATCTCAGAGGTATTAAAACTATACGATGATGCTGATGTGCAAAAGATGCATGACAAAGTACAAGTAACTGAAACTATTGTATCAAATATTGAAAATATGGGTAATATCAATGTTGTCCCATATGATCAATATGTGGAACAAAGTGAAAGTAAAGTTGTACCAAGTGATGCATCTTCTGCAGTCAACAATGACTATATCTTTGATGAATACACTGCATGTGCCCCTGATGTGTCACAATTCTCAATTTCCGGTCATTTATCATACTTCATATTCATCATTTCATAACGGTTCGTGCATGGTTTTGCAGTTTTCATTAAACGTTTATTTTCTTATTAAATAAACGCTATCGCGTAATTAATTATTTTGAACAATTGATTCAATACTTCCAAAAATTATTCCAATATATTTTAATACTCATATTAAGATTATAAAAATAATATAATGAGTTTACTCAGTGTTTTAAATTTATTTGGTATATAAATTGTTAAATTTATATTATTACGACGGTTTTCTTAAAAACTACACGATAATTATTATTTCACTCAAATTTTGCAAGAAATGTATTTTTATAATTTTTATGACCTCAATATATTTTACTATGATCCGTCAAAATTTATTTCTAGCTAACGCTACCCTAAATGCTCAAATGTGTATACAAGTTACAACTTATCTTTACTTAACTTACTTTACTTACACATTTATATACATAATAATAAATAATAAATAAAATAAAAATGTATATATTATATATATATTTACCCCAAAACCGGCAAGGGGGGGGGGTGAGTCATAGGGTGGTTAGATTTTACTTACATATGAAGATTTACACTCAAAGTTACTTACACACACAACAATAATTCAAGTTCAATCAAGACTTTCTCTCCTCTTGTTTTTCTCTCTCAAAACCGGCCAAACCACTAGGTGAAGGAGATCTTCATCAAAATTTCTCAAGTAAAGTTTTATACAATCTAGATACACTCTTTGTTTAGGTTTTGAAATAAAAACCTAGGGTGTTTAAGTTTAATCCTTTGTTCTTATAACCTCATCAAGTTAACTTGTAAGCATTTCATACATATCATTATGTTCCATATTCACTTCTATGTTCATTTTTATTATGCACAGGTAAATCATGCAAGTTATGTGATGTTCATACCACTTTTTAAGGTTTTTAAGTGTTATATATATATATAATCCATCCTATAATTACTCCTTGTTATATACTAGTTTTGGTGATGTCTAGGAACCCATGACACCCTAAGAAGGTGTATGGTAGGATTAGAATAGCTTCGGAGTTGTTTTGAATGGGTTAGAATAGGTTTGGCGCGAGAAAAACTCATTTCGACACGTTTTAAATAGGGTCTGTCCATAATTTTAATTCTGGGAAAATCCGACAGTGGGTATACTATTTTGGGCTAGATATTTAGAAAATACACTTTAAAACGAAAATGTGGCCGCTTGAACGGATTAAAACGGAGCTATAACGAAGAAGATATGAATTTTTCAAGTTTGACGAGGAAAACTATTAATTTCAGAAATTTCAGCATGAAAATGTCACTCTTTACGAGTCAAAAATGAGTCTTAAGCTTTATAAATTATGTCGACTTATCAAAAATATATTAGTATACTTTGACACGAATCTAAGGATGTAGAAAACGTAGAAAACGGACTTGTAACGATTAAATTACACGCGATAAACCAAGTTGCCGTAACTTTATTCTATTAGCAAAATTAATATATTCTTTATTAAAAACATACTACGGCAACTAAAGGACCATGTTGGCGGACGTTTTTAACAATGATGTAGAACTTTTTATAACGTAATGTCTTCTAGTAAAAGTAAGTTCGCCTAGCATATTTTCCAAAATGTCCAACCGCTTGTTGAGCGGAGTTGTAACGAATAACATATAGTCACTCAAACTTGGCCGAAAACCATCCCTTAAACTATATTTTTGGACTAAAATACAATACTTAACCAATATTTTTCTTTGTGATCGAGACCTCTAGGATGGAAACTTAAGTACTAAAACTTTGAGATAATAACACAAGCTTTCCAAAACTGTTAAGTTCGTTTCCTAACACTCGGTTTGCACCATTTTGCGACTATCATAGGAGGTTGTTTCAACGTAACTACTTGTAGAGTACTTTTAATACGACGGGATGTCATAAACATATATTTTGACGATAAACATTATTTCCAAAACGTGCAAGTGGTATGAATATCATAAGGATTTGCATGCACGACATTGTTTCATGACTTACGTTAGAGCACATCATTCATTTTAGGTCGCGGATAGTTTCCGAGCCTCAATTTCGTGCACTCCATTTTGTTAGCATATCAATCATACCAGGTGAGTTCATACCCCGCTCTTACTCATTTAAATTCCTATAAACTATTTGGGGCGAGATATATGCTTATTTATCCAAACATTTAAACTCTTTTACCAAACAACATTACTTATACTATAGACTTGGTGCGTGTAGTGACTAGACTTAAACAAACATCCCATCATTTATATGTTGGAAGGCCATTTATTTGGATACAGCCCAACGTGAGTCGTTGGAGGAACATCCCAGCATTTATATGTTGGAAGGCCATTTTTATGGATACAGCCCAACGTGAGCGTTGGAGGAACATCCCAACACGAGTTGTTGGAAGACCCTTGTGGTGACATTTATACTTTTAACTACCTTATTGCGCATATTCATGATTGTCATTCTATTTTAGGCAGTGGGTTGTGAACACACAGGTTGCAAGTTTTGTATGGGCGGAACTTGGAACTGAGTGGATTTACAATGCCTTTGCTGTGTGAACATTTCTCATAGTATTTCAGATCATTTTATCACAAACTTATGAACTCACCAACGTTTGTGTTGACACTTTTTAGCATATTTATCTCAGGTCATAAGGCGATAGCATTTCATGGAGCTTTTGGGTCTCATGGCATACATTGGAGTCTAGTGTTTTTATCTATTACCATTCTACATGTTTTGTAAACCTTTATGTAATATCAAACTTTGGAATCTCATGTGTTGTAAACTTTAACTTATTTAATCGAATGGTAAACTCTTTAAAACGTCTCATTATAGAGGTCGTTTTCTTTATCCATACTTTGTGCTATGACGTCATACCCCAATGACAATATCGTTCCGCTGCGATATTTTGGGGGTGTGACATGATGATTCTGTAATTTCTGAACTAAATGCCTATAAAGAACGTGTTGCTATTTATGAACAACGTGCAAAATTTGAGTTGACCACTCGTGAGCAGGAAATGGATGACCAAGTGCGTACAATCATTAGAAAAAGTAATTTAAGAGAAGAAGTATTAAAACAAGAGTTAAATTCCTTGCAAGAAAAGCTTTCTAAAACTGCTAAGCAAAAACAAGAACTTCAAGAAAATGTGAAAATGCTTAAGCAAGAATTTAATGCAAAGGAATCAAAACTCTTGAAAGATTTTTCTCATCTGAAAACTTTGAAAAACAAACTTGAAAACAAGTTGTACATACAAGGGAACACCATTCAGACTGCTCACATGATCACTAAGCATAGAGTCTTAAGCGATAAGCATAGCATTCCCCTTATTGAGGAACCAAATCCAGAGGTTATTAAAAAGGCTAGAAATGCTCATAAGGTTCTTTATGATGGCAATGAAATCCTTAAACCTAGACAGAAACCTAGTTGCGTTGAGTGCACTAAGGAAGATAAGAAATCAGATGAAGTCACTAGGGAAAAGATGAACAAGAAATTAGATGATCCTAAATGTAAAGAGAAGAAAATAAAGATCACATCCCATGATTACTAGAAGGAAAACTGGATTTCCTTGAACAAGTTTAAGCCTCAGACATTGTTGACTCCCGAACAAGTTTTTTGGAAAATAGATTTAGATAAGCAAAAAGCTGAAAATATTGTTGAAACAAACCCTCCCCTTTGGAAAATGCCTAGAGCGACTGTGTATCCTCCTAATACACCAATGCATCTTGTTCCTAGAACAATTGCCACTAAAAGCAAGACCTTAATTAGCCAATATGTTATCTTTCAACTATTTGTTGATTTTGAGAAAACATGCAAGAAAAGGATCACACCCACTGGTATAACTGAAGGAGAAAGGGGTTTTGAGCAAATGAAAGAATGCTATTTAACTGAGGTCATGCCTTTCTTTAAACTTCTAAAAGATCACTTTGAGAGTCTTAAAAAGGGGATAGATACTGATATTAAGGGAATGGAAAAGGAATTTGATGCAATGATAGTTGAGGTTAGTGACTATGAGCGAGCACTAAAATATAATGAGATTGAGAGGAAGAACTTGCATACACTAAATGAGAACCTGATTTCTGAATGTATTGCTCAAGATGTGTTCTACACTGCTACTAACTGTTCTATTACTGCTTCTCGATTCCATGAACTATCTGTTGCTTTGAAAGTCTCTCATGATTGTGTCATTGAGCTTGAAAAAACTAATTCTGAACAAAATGAGAAAATTGAACTGGATGATCACGACAATTTGGTTAAACATTTTTCTAAACTAGAAGTTGAGCATTTTAATTTACAACTAAAATATCAACATCTTAAAGAAAATGTCAAAACTTCAAATATCAAGACATCCTCAGATGCTCCAGAGTTTGATGCAGTTTTTCAAATTAACAAACGTGATGAACAGATTCAAGCTCATTGCAACACGATCAGAAAGTTGAAAGCCCAAATCTCTCAATTAAAGGGTCAAACGAACAATGTGACTGGTCCCCAAATGCCTTCTCCTTTAGATTCTCAGAATTCTCAAAACTTTCATCTTCAAAACTTAGTAAATGCTTTACAAAAGGAAAATGAGGTTTTTCTTGAAGAAAATGAAAAGGTTAAACGTCATTTCAATGAATTATTTGAATCTATAAAGGTCACTCGTAACAAAAATAACGAAACGGTAGCCTCGTTACAAAATGAAATTGAGAATCTAAAGAGTCAGGTAAAAGGGAAGATGCCAATGACCAATGGGGAGAATGGTGTATCAAAGATACATGTCTGTAATAAATATGCTTTGTCTGTGAAATATGTTCCTCCTCATCTTAGGAATAACAAACTTGCTATTCAAACATATTTCTCATACCTTAAGGACAGCCTAGAATGTCTCCGTGAGATTATAGAAGAGGATAAGTTAGAGAAACCAGATGATAATGCAATTGGCCATGCATGCTTATATGCCAAACAATCTCAAGAACTTCTAGAATGCCTAATTACAATATGCCCTAAAACCTTAGGTGAGCAAGTCAATCCCTTGATACCGTGTTCTATGCCTAGTGCCAAGCATGCAAGTCACTCAATGCCAAATGTTATGAATGTGAACCCTAATGTGCCTTCAAGTAGTTCAGATTTCAAATCTGTTAGTGCTAAGAATGTGAACTCGAGTGTGCACTCTAGGTGTTCAAATCCCAGCTATTCAAGTGTTAAAAAAATTAATCTTAGTGTGCCTGCATGTAGCTCAGATCCCAGCACATCTAAACAGGTGAAGCAAATAGTAGCCAAACCAACTAATGTTCCCATTCCCTCTACAGGAGTAATTAGTGACATTAAAGCAAGCAGGTCAAAGTCTCAAGACAATACAAGGAAGGACACGACCTCGCAAGCTAAGAATGTGCATTGGAAGAAACTAGAAGACCTACCTAGGAACTTTAAGTTTGAGCCGAATAAAACGAATCGTGTTGATTCTAGTATTAGCCATAGGCGTACTGTAATTAATTCGAATTCTGATACTATTTGCAAACCTTGTATTAATGTCTGCTTGAATTCTGTTTCTAATCATGAATGTGGTGTTAATGTTTTGCCTAATGATGTTAATTGTCCAATTAATATTGTTAATGCTAAAAATCATGCTAAGAAGGCTAAAAGGCAAAAACGAAAGAAAGTTAGAAAATATTGGAAACCCACAGGAAGAACATTTAGTAAGATAGGCTATTATTGGATACCTGTTGGTCGTAAGACTAATCAGACAATGCCCACTAGAAAATGGATGCCTACTGGTAGATCTATTCCCTTAAGAAGTGAGCACACTGTGAACAGGGCTAATACAGACACTAGTACTGCATCTATTCACAATGATTCCATTGTCCTATTTTCTGATATGAATGCTTCTATTTCTGATGTGGGTGTTCCAACCAGTGTTACTAACCAAATAGAACCCATTCTTGCATGGGGATCCCAATTATCCAGTTATCCATTCTTGTCTGTGTTCAACTGCAGATCGTTCAAATCGTTCTGTGGTACCTGGACTTAGGCTGTTCCAAGCATATGACTGGCGACCGGTCACGGCCCATGAACTTCGTGAGCAAATTCATCGGGACAGTTAGATTCGGAAATGATCATTTCGGTGCAATTATGGGTTATGGTGATTATGTTGTGGGTGATAGTGTCATCTCTAGAGTATACTATGTGGAAGGTCTTGGTCATAATCTGTTCTCTGTTGGTCAATTCTATGATTCTGATCTAGAAGTAGCCTTCAGAAAACATACTTGTTTTGTTAGAGAACTTGATGGTAAGGAATTGTTACGAGGAACTCGTGGTTCAAATCTTTACACCATCTCTATCGATGATATGATGAAGTCTTCTCCTATTTGCTTGTTGTCAAAGGCCTCGAAAACAAAGTCATGGTTATGGCATCGTCGTCTAAATCACTTGAACTTCGGCACCATCAATGATCTCTCCGGAAAGGACTTAGTTGTAGGTTTACCTAGACTAAAGTATGAAAAGGATCATCTTTGTTCAGCATGCCAATTGGGAAAAAGCAAAAAGTATACCCATAAACCCAAACCTACAAACTCAATCACAGAAGTTCTTCATACCCTTCATATGGATCTATGTGGACCAATGAGAGTGCAGAATATCTTTGGGAAGAAATATGTGTTAGTTGTGGTTGATGATTACTCTAGATTCACCTGGGTCAAGTTCTTGAGGACAAAGGATGAAACTCCTGATATCATCATCAAACTCATCAAACAGCTGCAGGTTCGACTTAACAAAACCGTCAGAATTATCCGAACAGACAATGGAACTGAGTTTGTTAACAAACAACTTAGTGAATTTTATGAAAGCATTGGAATCATCCATCAAAGAAGTGTTCCACGAACTCCTCAACAGAACGGTGTAGTTGAAAGACGAAATCGAACTCTTGTAGAAGCCGCTAGAACAATGCTGATTTACTCAAAGGTTCCAATGTTTCTCTGGGCTGAAGCTATTGCCACTGCATGCTACACACAAAATTGTTCCCTGATTCACACTGTTCATGGAAAAACTCCATATGAACTTGTCCACAACAGAAAACCTAATCTCTCTTTCCTTCGTGTGTTTGGTGCATTGTGTTATCCAACTAATGAGGGTCAAGACTTAGGCAAACTTAGAGCTAAATCAGACATTGGAGTTTTTGTAGGGTATGCACCAAACAAAAAGGGATACCGAATCTACAACAAAAGAACCCGAAATATCATGGAAACAATTCACGTTACGTTTGATGAGCTGACCGGTCAAATGGCTCCTGGACAATTCAGTTCAGGACCCACACTTCAAAACAGTCCCATTGGTTCATCCCTTGTTCCAAACTCTTCTCAAGAAACTCCATATGTACCTCCATCTGAAGATGATTTAAAGAAATTGTTTGATCCTATGTTTGATGAACTTTATGATCCAAATACTAATAAGGTGTCGATCCCTACAACAGAGGCTGCTCATATTCCTGTGAATGAAGTCAATCCCTCAGTTTCAATAACTTTAAGTCAAGAAGCGCCTACTGCTGATCCTTCAGTCTCTTCAACAAATCATCATTCTTTAAATGTACACCATGGAACTGTTTCTGGCATCAATGATGAAGTTAATCCCTTTGCTACTCCTGAAGATGCTCCATTTGAAAACATATTTGCTCCTGAATCATCATCAGAACCATCTTCTTCAGGAGACATCAACTCTGCTACCTCAGTCCCTCAACAACTGCCACATGAACACCTTAGAAAACGGACTCGCGATCATCCACTAGACAACATCATTGGAAATCCCTCTCGCCCTGTATCAACACGGAAACAACTTGCAACCGATGCCTTATGGTGCTTCTTCAACTCCGTACTATCTAAGATCGAACCAAAAGATGTTAAAACCGCCATGAATGAAGATAGCTGGTTCAATGCCATGCAAGATGAAATTCATGAGTTTGATCGACTTGATGTATGGGAGTTAGTACCTGCTCCAGACTGTGCTATGATTATTGCTCTTAAATGGATCTTCAAAGTGAAACTTGATGAGCATGGTGATGTGTTGAAGAACAAGGCTCGATTAGTTGCTAAAGGATACCTTCAAGAGGAGGGTATTGACTTTGAAGAATCTTTTGCTCCAGTTGCTCGAATCGAAGCAATCAGAATCTTTTTGGCTAATGCTGCTAGTAAGAACATGGTAGTCTATCAGATGGATGTGAAGACGGCATTTCTGAACGGAGATCTTAAAGAAGTCGTCTACGTCAGCCAACCTGAAGGATTTGTAAATCAAGAGCATCCTACTCACGTTTATCGTTTGAAGAAGGCTCTTTACAGTTTAAAGCAAGCTCCAAGGGCATGGTATGATACACTGTCAAAGTTTCTTCTATCTACCGGATTTAGCAAAGGAGCAGTTGATCCAACATTGTTCACCAGGAAGTCAGGCAAACATTTAATTCATGTTCAAATTTATGTTGATGATATCATCTTTGCCTCGACTGACCCCAATGAGTGTGACCGTTTTTCAAATGAAATGAGTTCAAAATTTCAAATGTCAATGATGGGACAAATGTCATTTTTCTTGGGATTACAAATTTCACAAAGTCCCGGAGGCATTTTCATAAATCAATCTAAATATGCAACTGAGATCTTAAAGAAATTTGGATTTGATTCAAGTGACCCTGTTGACACTCCCATGATTGATCGAACCAAACTAGATGAGGACCACTCAGGGATCATGATTGACCAAACGAAATATCTTAGTATGATTGGATCCCTGATGTACCTCACTGCTAGTAGACCAGACATCTTGTTCGTTGTTTGCATGTGTGCTAGATACCAGGCTAAGCCTACTAAAAAGCACCTTGAAGCGGTTAAACGGGTCTTTCGGTATCTCCAAGGAACCATCAACATGGGTCTTTGGTACCCGAAGGACACCGGTATGTTACTAACAGCCTATGCAGATGCTGATCATGCAGGGTGTCAAGATACTCGTCGAAGTACATCTGGAGGTGCTCAGTTTTTGGGTGATAAGCTTGTGAGCTGGTCTTCAAAGAAGCAAATGAGTACTTCTATTTCCTCTACAGAGGCTGAATACATATCCATGTCATCCTGTTGTGCTCAAATCTTATGGATGAGATCTCAATTATCTGACTATGGC